>JAUEJL010112041.1:0-12452 GCA_032274825.1 Drosophyllum lusitanicum | reverse complement strand
CCCTACATGACCGAATTCGGTCAACACGACCGAATTCCTGTCACTGAACCACCAAAATCACCCAACCGAATTCGGTTGGCAAAACTGCTACACAAGCCGTGTAACTCTACACGGGCCGTGTTCACTATACCTTACACGACCAATGTTAGCTACATGGTCTATCACCGTCTTGAATCTAGTACACATGTTGTGTACCCCTACACGGGCCTTGTACATGACCGTTTTTTGTGAAGAACATAGCTGCTGTTCTTGAATTTAAATCCATTTTCTATCAATTTTAACAACTTAGGGGTGTTTCTCTACACCCCAAAAACTTCAAAACATACTTATAACAACAACAAACACTCTTGATCTTGGATTCAAGCTTTAAATCACTTTTACCCATTAAAACTTCAAAACTAAACAAACCATTCATACCTTGAGTTATAAGACTTGATTTGCTAATATTAAAGACTCAAGCTTGTTGTTTTCTCTTGCTCAAAACTCACCAAAGAATCAGAACTATGCTTTACGTAATATGTATGTATGTTGTGTTGTTTGTGAACCAAACTCAAGATTTTGCTTATATACTCGCATCTTTGATCAAATGGCTAAACAACTTATTAACTTTTAATTTGGCAATTTTCACCCCTCTAATATTATAAACACCTCTTTTTATTTATAATACTTAGTCATAAAGACTTTTAAACTTTGGGACGTTACAAAAATGGGCTAAATGTAAGTTGCTTTTTAGTTTCGGTTTACCTATTATTGTTCATTGAATGAGATGCGGCCGTTTCACTCTGTTCTTTATGGCGCCTTTTGGTAACTCCCACGAGTAGTGAATTAATTGAATGATATTAAGAGTCAATGAGAAATGGCAACCCACTTCTTCCCTCTCAATTTGGTTGTTGTAATGGAAGGATGGGTAGTGGCTAGCATTTATTTAATTATGGAAGGCTGAAATGGAGCTAACGAGTGGGTGACTCAGCTTTGGGAGTTCACATGATAATCATATTCTTTCAATTTCGTATTCATACATGACATATTACATCATACTAATAGTGTAAGTATTTAGCTCCCTAACATTACAAGTTTTCCATTTTTTTTATATGTTGCTTTGATCTTTCTTGTCCTACTAGGTGCTTCATGAATTGCTCCAATAAATGTACCTTTTGACTGAGTTTTGGCATTAGTTTTTGAAAAACTTAAGTTTGATTCTGGATGTAGGTCGACTATCGTATGAATTTGAAATGTAATCATTGTTTGTTTTCATGGATACAGTGTCTTCATCTCATTTCTATTGAGATGAATTTCTTGGGTTGGTTTGAAGACTTCATAGTATTTTACTTGTTATGTCATTCAACTATAGTTTTGGTTGACAATAGAATATAATTTGATCATATCTTTTCTTATTATTTGTTGTTTTAATTTGTCTTCCTCTGCCAAGTACTATGAACTAAGAACTTACAGGTTATTTTCGCAACTAATTAGAATTAGGATTATGCATTAGGTATAAATTAATATATAGTAGATAAAAATATTGTTCATAAACTCATCATCAACTGTAGAGCAAAAAATTGACTCGATTAGTGGTTTTTGTTTATATTTGGAATTATGTGATCCAATACTTAGAGGACAAAAAAATTTTAATGGGTGATTTTAATTAAGATTCTATCAGCTAATAAAATTAGAGGACAAAAGAATTTAAACGGTGGATTTTATATTGAAACAGGATTTTGATTTAGGATTCTATCGGCTAATAATCACTTTGTTAAACAATAAAGCGTTAATTACATCAAAATGCAGCTTACTTTCATCTTTTCATCATTAAGGTCAAAATATATGTCATTCCATAGAAAACTATGATATAAGCTTGCTTTATCCCTTGTCAAAACATTAATTGTTAGATATGATCTGGCTAAGAATTTATTTTATGTATGTGTTTGGTGTACTTTGCTGAACATGTAAAATTTTGTACTGGATTATAGTAACTAATTGACATTTGGGTTCAGAATAAAAATCTTGCATTGTAGCAGTCATTAGATTTCGATGTTGTCGGTGAAAACAGATCGGGTTCAGGTTCGACGACTGGAAGCATTGTCGGAGGTGGTCGGCGGTTGGTGGTGTTAATTGTGGGTTTGTCGGCAGAGAGAAAAAGATAAAGGGTATATTGTCAAATTAGCGGTATAAATATTGTAATTAAGCCGTTTTGAATGTGTCAAGCATATGAAAACACTTCAGATCAATTTTGACACATTCTTCATTTAGCTAAGTTTTCAAGTTTATCCAAATGACATTAATCTTGCTTACTTATCGATGATTCTGAACCTTAAAACTGTAGCTGACAACATGCCACTTTTAGAGCTTATTGAGATATGTTTAAGTTGATTTGGTGATTTGAGTTTTTCTAAAATCCTCTGAAAATGTTCATTTGCTCATCTCAATATTCAAGGGAGCTGGAATGTAAAGTTAAGTGGTTCTTGAGGAGATGTTCGAAAGGTAGCAATACTTAAAAACTATGGATTGATTATGATAAAAAGTTTCTGACTGTCGCTAAATCAGTTGATTTCACAAAATGACAATCGGATTGAGATTTTGGTTTGGTTTGGTTTCTCTGGGTTCGATATTTTGTTTATCTTTTTGCATTCAAATATGAAAAGAAATCGAGTATAGATATATGATTGGAGAATACCATATGGAGATTATAGTTTGACTACATAGGTCAACCTCACTGTTTTTTAATTTAAAGTTGGTTGGTTGTAAACTTTGTCAAATTTTGTAAATTTGTTATAGTTATATAAGCTTTTATAGAAACCTTGAGAAGATGAATAACACTTGAGTTGAATTATAGCAAAATGTATACGCTTATCAAATTTGAACAATGGTCAATATAACATGGTCACATGTCTTAAAATTTTGAATTGCTTTGAACTTGTATCAATAAGTTTTCATTAATGAATAAAAATGAAGAATTCAAACAAAATCTATAAGTTTCAACATGATAGAGTCTTTGCTGGTATTTTGTTTTAAACCTATAATAATACATTTTTATCAATGAAATAAAATAGAAATATCTAAACAGATTAATTGATTTTAACTAAATTTATGACTAATGTGTTTATGAAAAAATTAGAATAATTTTCATCAAATCAGATCCCTTGACTTTAACTCTTGTAGACATATAATACTTTCTTTAGATGTAATTGTATGTTATTCAAAATGTAAATTCAACACTAGATTTTTTTTAATATATTTTGTTACGTTACACTTCATTTCAATTTTATTCAGAGGGAATAACTGCCGTTTGTTAATATATTGTGTCTATGACTGAAATCGAGGTCCAATTTTTGTTGATAAATACTTGAACTCCGAATTTTTTCTTCAGTTTTTTAGCATATTAGTTATCTTATAGGTTAGAGCATCGATCCTGCATTGATCTTCGCTGCCATCTCCAACAAATTTCATAAAGAAGGTGGCTACTTCTTCTATTCGAGATCTTGCACGTTGTATATATCCTATTATTTTCATTTTTAGGTGGTAAGTAATTTGACAGTAGCTCTAATAACTACTACTTTTTCGGTTACTCTATCCAGTTTTATTGTTATTTCTTTTAATATAAGTGTTTTAATCTAAAAGAGTGCTAGTGATTACTTATTTTAAGTTGTTTGAATACATAAACTACTTTTGGCTTTGTTAAGCTTATATTTAATTAAAAGAATAATTTTGTAAACCTATATGTTAGCATTCGATTAACAAGCATTATGTTACTCAAAACATGGAGATATAAAATCATATGCTGAAGATCTTACATGTTGGCCCGTGTTTATACGGGCTATAGTGGTAATTGAGGTCAAAATAACTGAATTTGGGTGTCTAAGAATAAAAACTAAATTACATACTTTGTTGACTAGCAAGTATCTGTTGATAATCCCCTAAGTTAACTCCCTGTTATCCATTAAACGTAAAATTATAGCTTTAGAAAAATGCATTTTACATGATCTTCTGATAATCCAAAACATTACATACTCTAAACCTGCAAATACGATTTTCTCAAAACATACATACACGACTCACTAAGTAAAAACATGTCATTTAGAGATCTCCTATGAATTTCACACATGCCAAATTAAACCTGCTGGCTGTAAACCAATTTCACAAGAACATGTTACATAGATTTATAAATCCAGATTAACCCCAAAAAAACTAATACTTTAAAAACCCACACATTTGCCAAGATAGATACCCTAAAAAAACTAGTGGCGGTTTTTGGAGAGGGAGAGGTGGGGGATGGGAGGAGATCTATAGCTGCTATCGTGTGTTGTCATCCGCCGTAAAAGTGAGAGAGTAAGAGGTGATAGAAAAATCGGTATTGACAAAGTCGAACTAAAATCTCTTACAATTATACTAAAATTTCCAACACGAGACGAGGGAGCAGTGATGGTGGTTTGGGATGTGAAGGGTGGCGGACGAGTTTGGGTGGTGGATTTTCCGGTTACTTTGACCGGAATAATTCATAAGCTGTTTTTTCTGCTTATTTTGGTACAACAATAAGCAAAGTGCGTAGGGGTCGGGTTTGGCTCACCCTTTTAACGTTCTGCAGAACGAGGTCCTGAAAACCTCATGACTACAAATTAACATGTAGCACAAAGGGAGAAAACACCACTTTACTTTTGCCTGAATCCCAAATTGCAAAAAAAAAACATTAATTGTACAAATGTTCCTCTAACTTTTTTCTTTTGTTTTGTCTAAGCCCTAGATATACTTCAATCCCGACATATATTGCTGTCTGGATATTAGATACTGGGTCAAGGAATATATAATCCCTAACAGCCCCAATATCCTTATCTTCACCACATCTGTTATTATTATTGAAGGCAAATTAAGAGGCATCGTAAGCAACGGCATCGAGTCATTCCTCTTTTTGTAACTCCACACAAACTGATTAAACATAATATGGCTCGGGAATGCTAGAACTAATAACGCCAAATTTTTCACTGCGAAAATCCAATCCGGGCCTCCAATTTGCATTCCCCAACCAACATTCCCTTGCCAAATCTCTTCCCATATGGTGTAAAATGATGTCAAAACCAAATAACCTGATATCACAATTGTAACCGGGAAGTACCTCTGTTTGTCCCCAAATCCCGCAACAAAATCTGAATCTTGATTAAGCAGCAAAAGTATAGGTGCCAAGAAGAATATTGCACGGTTAGACCCACCTGTAAGATTGACATTTAAGATAAGGCAAATGGCAAAACACATGACTGTAGCCACGTTGCCGACAGCTGGCATCCATGCACCCTCTGCGGCCATCCGTTTGATTGTGAAAGCTGGGACGGTAGACACTCGACGTTGCTGCATGAATCTCATTTTAGGTGGGAAAGTAGCAAGAGAGTTGCTGCTTTGACCAGATTGACTATGTCTAAGACCACCCCTCTCGTTGACTTTTTCCCGCATGAGTGATGCCAGCTCAAACTTGATCTCAAGAGCTATAAGCATAAAAATTGCAGCATACAAGCCAAGAAGAGAAGTTCTTGCACCCTCAACTGCCAACAAGGCGGTTAACTTACTGTCTTCCTCACCCACGTCCCCAACCCCACTCTCGGCTAGGATGGTTTTGATCCTGACCTGACCCTCCAACAGATATGTGACCGGGAATAGAGCCACCAGCAAAGCAAACACCCACGGTAGCAGCTTTGTGCTTGAAGCAGAGGGGAGGTGAGTGAAGACCACGAAAACAGAGGTGCATACCATGGTTGTGACAATAAGGATGTGCAAAACTGTTGTCTGAAGGAAGTATTCTGCAGATATGTAAACACCGAGAGCGATTCCCATGGCGATTGAAAAAATCAATCTTAACTCGACTATGTATTTGATAGGGATAATGGATGTGACTGCCGCAAGTGAGAGGAGAAGAGATGTGATGAGCAGCCATGATGGCCATGTGGGTTTTGATGTGATGAAGCCGTAAATTGAGATGTCATCAGATGATTGACGAGCAGCTTTAATCAATTCGGAATGGTACGTCCATGAAGATGGAAGTGGTGGTTGCATAACTATTAAAAGGACACCCGTTGCTATAACCAGTACCAAGCTTCTTTTAGCGGACTGCATATGGTAAAATTAAACCAGTTAAGTCTCAACATAAGAGTTAACACAACATTAAACAGCTTATAATAGAAATTGGCTAACAATAGAAGCTAATTGAGGTGGCAACTTCACTCTGGCCCGTTTTATTTATTAATAATGGCTCCATTTGGTTTATGATTTATTCTAATCAGGTGTATTTCAATAAAGTAGTTTTCACAGTCATATTTAAAGCAAAGAATTAGTAAAGAAAATATTTTTTGGGCCAAACTGAACCAATCAGTTTCAAGCTGAATACTTTTTGAACCCCTTACACAACCCGTCCGGCTCTTGACAGCCCTAACAGAAACAAAAGAAAAAACAGAGACTACTCTAAAGATTATGTAATTTTCTTTGGAGAAAAAGAGAAAGTAAAGAGATTTGGCTTACCATGACATGCGAAAAGTGAAGAGCGACAATGGGAACACAAGCCAATCCTGTCAAGAGCATACAGAAGCCCAAAAGCAAGCCTCCTGAAGGAGACCTGCCATTCCACCATTGAAGAGCCTCAAAGATTGTATCACGACAAAACCATACAGACAAAGCAAAAACTGCAGCATGGGCATAGCCTTGCCATGGTTTCATCTTTGACGCTGTTCTTGTGCGATCCCTGCAAATTTGAATAAGTTATAAAATAATTTGTAACATTAGAAGTATGGAGGGTCATAACAATGTACGGTGAAGCAAATACTTGTACAGAAGCAACGGAGGAGAAACAGCCAATAATAGAATGGCTGATGCCCATAGAGCAGCCTTTGATGTCATAAACAACATGGATAGCTTTGAAGAATACAAGCAAGTTAGCACCCAAACTGCTTTTGGTCCAATGCGGTGATCCACAGAAAGTCTTCTCACAAGAGCCAATCCCAGAAAAGTTGTTACAACCACCATATAACTTGGATACATGACCTCATCATCAAAACTATAGTAATATATGCCAGAGTATGTATAAAAACGATTCTCAATGTGGCACAGTAACAAAGCGTGCCCAATCAAACCAATCTCCGTCAAGTAATGAAGCTTTTGTGGAAGAAGAGCCAGACCAGGAACAGCCATTGCCAATATGACATCAGCAACGATAAGCTTACAGAAGGATCTCAATGACATGCCTGCCAGCCAAATATTCAGATCCCAGAAATTATGCAGTACAAACCATGTCACCATCAAGCTCCCAAGCACAACAAACGCAAAATATGATGACAGACTCTTCTTTATGAAGAAACGGGCCAAATAGAATCCGGCTACTGCAGGGAGTGGAATGAACTGCAACGGAGGTAATGGAAAATCAATGACAAATTCTTTATGACAACTACAAGACTCCTGTTACCTTATCAAACTTCGGGTTTCATTTCTAGCCTACTGCCTACCCATATACTTTTTGATAAAAGGTTTGTTGATGAACTATCTGACAAAATCCAAGAGTTTGAGTGAACACAACATCCAATTCAACATTCATAACAGTATAGATTTTTGTTGTAAGCACACGCGTATGTTATACATGGATACTGTTATTAAACACATTCTTAGAGAAATATGAATAAAGCAGGTCTGTTCATGTACATACATGTCTAAAACCAAAACAATAAAAGAAATAAGTATTACGTAGTTCCTATTTCACATACATAGAGAACAAAAGTGAACTCAATTCAGACTGAGAGAAATATATCATGAACTATTTTTCTTTCCTTCATATATTTGTATAAGTATAATGCTTAAGTGTGGCTCCCGAAAAACATTAGTCCACCAACTGCACTTACATTAGAAGAACCCAACAGTTGCTGCAATTTATCATGAATAGGATTCAGCAAGCTATACCTTTGTGACCCATCTAAACATGCATGCAATTTGACAAACTAACTTGTATAATGAGACTTTGAGAGCATTAGTAAATCTAAAAGATAAAATTATTAGATAGCTGAAAAATGACTTCCAGACCATACGTAGACATCTCCTTTGATAATTTGGAGACAGCAGGCTAGCTTTGTATGGTATTCCGGTTGCTAAAAGTGTTTAGCTCCTTTTACAGAGTAAAAATGTTTTATTTAACTTACCGAACCATACTTCGGATCTAAGCTGAACACATTAATTTATTGCAAGTATCCTAAAGCTTTTGAACTTTTTAGTGGCAGACAGTCAATGATAACATTCAACCACACAGCAACTGCACCCTATGATAAGCAAACTGAAAGTAACCACACTCTGCCACATTCTCCTTTGGCCCTTTTCTGCCTAAGCACTTTTGGATAATACAACGTTTTCATAACATCCAACCAGAACACTATTTATATTGGTTTCAAACAGTTGTTTCCAGAACTGGATGAGTTTCTGTTTTGTTTTTGCATTTTGTTCTTCCTCTTCTTTCCACAATCTTCCTTGTTCTTTTTTTGGAGCTGAGGGTGCGTTGAATTTCACTCAATCAAAAAACGATAGAAATGAAACCAAAAGAAATCATAAAACAGACAAAACCAAAAGCGAGCACACAATATGATGTTCATCCTTGCACTCGTACTAGTGTAAACTCCTTTGGAATATGCATATCTCGCCTTACTACTTCACACAAGTCAATCTTGGGTAAGCTCTACCTTTACTAACATTTATAGGCAGAGATCTCCTCTTGAGCAAAGGCCACAGTTGGAGATCATAAAACCACCTTACATTCCTACCCTTTCATCTGTTCTTTGCTTATGCTCATGCTGTTTTTATAGCAAAGCAGGTGCTGTATCTTCAGAGATGACCAATTTGGAGTTGTTAACTTTCCAAATTCCAATGGTTCTAAAAAGTCTGGCATTAATGGCCAAGTTCAAGCCTATCAATTATAATAATTGTTAACTACAAGAAAATTTTTAAAATTGTCAAATCACGTCCATGCTTGGTGTTCCACCAAATTACTAGGGAGGCTCAATGATCAATTTGAAATCACCTCAAACAGCATTTGTGTTGTCGTCCATCAGTGCCACTTCAAAACGCCCTCTCTTATATCCTCATTCTAATCTGCATAAAGAAAAAGGAACATCATTATCTTGTCCTTAACTATGGCCTTTAACCCTAATATCCCTACTCTTTTGCCACACATTTCTCAACAGTCACTGAGTAGATGTCTTTTTGTGGCCCAACATTCTACCTCGTAAATCAAGGCTGGTCTTACGATGCCAAGCTGGAAATTTATCGACTTATATTTCCCACAAGTACAGGAAAAACACAAGGCAATGCTCATCAATGGCATCAGTTAACCCATACTATAGCCCTATAGTAATAAGGGGAAAACATCATGTTGCATCCTTCTACTATCATTACCATGTGATACACGTATCCAATAAATCAGACATACATTGTAGCAATTTTCTCCTTCTCACAAGCCCATATTGCCCCCGTATCATATGTTTCGGTACTTCAATCAACACAAATGGGATTATGTGTTGCATATCTCTTCACGGGTTACTTAATCAAGATGAAATAAGACTTTGTCAATTCTTCATCATAAGATCAAATTTATTTTCTTAACAAGATAATCCCAACACTTAATCTATGCTCAGTGCCCCACTCACATACTTTTATTAATGCCACTAAGCTCAATCCCCTAATGACTCCTGCAGTTTTGATATCACCTTTGTTCATATATACAAGGACTACTATACTTGCCCTGAATTTGTATAAAATCCACCTTGTAAGAACAAAGTTAGCCGTTGTAGCAAGCCATATTATGCCTATCCCTGAGAAGAAATGTATACAATTAACCCCTAAAGGTTACCTACTTTAAATTTTCACAGTGCAATCTTCACCCCTTGCCAAGGCATTTTACATATAGATATTTATTTGTGTCAACAGAAGAGTCATCAAACTCCATACAAACTCGTGATTATATAAACTAAACATATAAAAATAACTCCTCTAATATGCAAAAACCACACTGATCATAATAAGTATTTATTTACTGTCCTTCCGGTATTTAACATGGTGTATCCAATTTAACACGAGCTTCTGCTGCAATTTTCTTCGCTTCCATGTTGGCTAGTTTGTACTTCACTATGTACAGTACCCTTAGAAATTAGAACCATGGAGTAGTGGATATATCCCTTTTCACAAACAATAAGAAACCGAAAGATAGATTCCAAGAATAATGATAAAAGAAGCTCCCTTCTTACAAAGGACAACAAACCGAAATAATAGTGTTCGACAAAAGAAGATAAATGAACTAAGGATTCCAAGGTTCATAACTACTTAACTAGAATGCGTACCATAGCTTGAGCATTGCATCCAGCATGGCCTTAAGGCATCCTACCTAATGTTGATTTTACAAACAAAAAAAGGCTCCCAAAATCATTTAGGTAGTCAGGTAGTGTTTCTTTATTATGATGTAAATCACTAATGTCTTTTTGCCACCTCTTATATGCATAAGAAATGGTAGAGAAGTCTTTTTGTGAGCCAAAAAAGATTGTATTGTAAAGCAAAAAAGACCTTTTTTACGTCTTCTTTTCCTCTAATTTTCATTACCGTAACCTTAGATAATCTTTCCAATTCCTCCACAATAGACCAATAATGATGGTGATCAGCTTCAAATAAGATTCTAATCACTTTCAGCAACAACTTGCAAACATAATTCAATTCCATGGGCAAAGAATCAAATGGCTTAACCCAGTGCAAAGCAAAGCAAAAGAAGACAAGGATGCAAGGGTGGAAGGCATCTAAGTAGGCAGAAGACGATGGTATCAAGGGAGGAGGTCATTGGACAGCAACCATATCAGTGAGCAAAGGCAGTTTTAGGGCTCTCTGAGGGTGGGGGATTGCAAAGGTGCTAGAAGCGCTTTAGGGCTCTGCAAGGGTAAAGATTGGCGGATCAGCAGCAACGTTGAGGGTGGGGAAAGAGCATCAAGACACGAGAGAACAGATTTTGCGAGAGGGGAGAGACATCGACAAAGGTGGCGACGTTTCCAAACATCTTTTCACACAAAATAGAAAAAAATAAGTTCTTTTTCTAGAAGAGGAAAAGATCTTTTTACCTCTTATCTCTTTTTCTAAACAAATAGTCTTTTCATCGAATGCTTGCGCGTCCATAGACATATGTGCTCAAAAAGAGCTTTTTGGAAGAGAAAAAAACAATACCTTAGTTACTCGGTATTAGTATAATTAGTAATCCTTAACATGAGACCCAGATACCATATAACATGCACAACTACGTTAACCCTACCAATTCCACCAAGATTAAGCTCATTTAACATCAAAATTGAACTTCTCTAGTTCCTTTTTCCCTAATATCGCAATCAACATCACTTATATCTTAATAACTTTTTTATCTCTTTAATTCACCACCACGTGTCTTTAACTTGATGTCTACTTCCCCTATTTCTTGATAACCATATTTAATGCACGGTGTTGTCTTTTTCACATCTTATATGCTCCCACTTTTATATTCAACGGACTTACTTTAACCATCCTATTGGCAAACACGCTTACATTAGCTTTATTTGTTTGATCTTTAATGTCTAGTTCAAAATTGTTTTAAACCTTTATCCCATCGAACTTTATGCAAGTGGCTATTTGTCATTATCAATGTATGTGTCACTAAACACTCCACAATAATGCCTTCAAAATTTACATATGAAACTTGTACCATTCCCTGGTAAGGACAATGTCCACTTTCAGCAAGTGAGACACATTTCCTAGAGTAATTGATTTCGGCCTAAAAACCTAAGTGATACACAATTTAAGATTTCCTTTCTTTGATCATCATTATCTTACCAAAGGTAAACGGATTCTACTAATATGAATTATTTTCTCAGTGAAGTCTAGTATACTAGCATCCCTAAAGGCCTAAACACCACCTTCTAGGTCTACCCAAAATTATCTTGATAGGTTTATTCAAGCATACCACATGAGATACGCACCACTCACATTCCTAACCATTTTCCTCACACTAATCTCACAGATACAATTTTGTCCCTTGTTATATAATTATATCCATTTTAAACTCTTACCAATTGGAAATACAATTTACTACTATCTTTTTAAATGCTTTATCCCTTGTTTGATTTTCACTTAACTATCTTTCCATAAGGTATGTGTCTTGTTTGATTTTCACTTAAGCACTTTTCTTGATCACATGTGATACTCAATCTCTTGCGGCTACAATGTCAACTAGTGACTTTCGTTGATTATTTCAAAAAACTTCAACAAGCAAGTTTCAAAGGGAATCAAGGTGAAAAAATTAGTTGGTAAGTTCGAGTTATTGGCGCTTTAATTTTAATGTCTACACCCCTACTAGTCAAGTAAACAATGTCAACTAGTGACTTTCGTTGATTATTTCAAAAAACTTCAACAAGCAAGTTTCAAAGGGAATCAAGGTGAAA
>JAUEJL010112030.1:0-12453 GCA_032274825.1 Drosophyllum lusitanicum | reverse complement strand
GTCTAGAGGCCTATGTGAGGCGGGTAGATGCCTTGGGCATAGCTTTGTTTGCATTTCCGGTAATCTTGGATTTCCTACTCATGGGTTTATGGTCGTGAGATTGACTGTTGTAACACCAAAAGACTTGGGCCGTATTCAATGTTTAAATTATGGTTAATTGTTACTATATTTTGTTGAAATATTTTAAAGAAAATTATAATGCTTCCGCAATAAGTTAAAGAGTTTTTGTATAAAATAGGTTTTATGTTGAGATTTGAAAAAGTTTAAATTTGGACTAAAAATCAGGGTGTTACACTTTATGCGATTCATCTTCAGGTAGGGTTCCAAGAGTTCTTGTTTATGGAATCGAATTTGGTTAAGAAATCGATTCATCTTCTTTTACGATTTTGATTTTTTATTAAGTTTTTGTTAAATTTTTCGGGTTTTGGTTGTTCGATCTGTTATGATTCTGATTGTTTATTAAGGTTTTTGTTTAGATTTGTTTTTGTGATTCTGTTGTTCAAATTTTTGATATGGTTTTGATTTTGAAACATATTTTTGGATGAAGATGATGAAGAATCTTTTGATTCATGAACATGTGTTCTTCAACTTGAATTTTTAATAAAATAATAATTAGCAATAATAATATTATTAATTCAGTATAAAAATAATTCAAAATTTTCTAAAATTACCTGCAACCTGCTGTATAGGTTTTAGGATATACTAAATAGTAGTTTTAAAAATTTCAGTACATTAAATGATAATTTTCAAAAATTGATACATACAATAGCAAAAAGTAAAAAGTTCGAAATACTTTCGAAAACTAAACCCTATTTGATTATACATAGCTACTTTTTTTTAAGTTAACAAGACTTAAGAGATTAAACCATTTTCTTAAATAAACTTTAAGGTTAAATTATTTGAACAAAAACTTTAAGATTTAAACCAAAAAGAAGATGTAACTTTAAGGATTAAATCATAACAAATTCAAACATTATGATAAAACCATTTTAAAAAAAACTCTGATGTTAAACAAAAATTAAACTAAAAGTTTCATGGTTAAACCATTATTAACCTTTTTACAAATTTTTAACCTTTTTACAAATTTTATCCTTAATCATTAGAAGTGTAAGTAACATGTTAAGATTTTCTTTTTGAGATTATTTACTTATAGTTCACTTGTGATAATTTCATTTCTATAATCCATACTTTATACTTTAGCAAACTTATGATATTTAAATTGACCTGATTTATAATCTTAAACATGATTATATGAAAATTATTATCTTCAAAACTAATAAAGATAATTTTCATAAAACTTGAGTTAATTATACTAACACTCACCCCCTGAGGGGTGTGGAGATACTAATGTCCTAGTCAAAGTTACATTGAAGAGACTGGAATCTAAATAAGGAAACCTAAAACCAAAAATGTGATAAAAAGAAGGATCACAAATGTTTAAAATCTCCACTAAATGATAAACAACAGGTTAGCTTAACTGCTACTACAACTAAACTTCAGCCACCTTGCTACTACCAAGAACTCGGTCTCGGCGTTCTACATACTCTAATGGGAACCAACCTGCCTTCCCTTCACATTCGCCTTCCGCCCAACCATTGCTTGACACCTGTGCAGAGAACAGAATTTGGTCTGGAAGTTAAAATTTGAAGTTCTGTGTCTAGTATAATGAGTTGAGATGACAAAATAGGTGGGCTGGGTAACATATCAAAACGGCTGTACCAGATGGACCCGAATACACATTTTTTTATACAACTAATGTGCTAAATATGATTAGAAACTAATCTAGCTTTTTTCAATCAAGTGATTTATGAGTTTTTGATTAAATAACATAATACACACACACTAACACACATATATCTCAAAACAGGTCAGGTTGGGCCAACCCAGTCACACTTTTTATGATAGCCTTATGCTTCTTGGTGGAGTATTATATAAGTAAACTTATTTATTTGAAAACTGTAACTCAAGTCTGATCAGTTTTGTCCACTGCTCTCCACTGGTAAAAGTTTGAGGCTTTCCGACGTATTCGCTACTAATGGATGCTAACATAATATCATCTTAATGAGGACAAACCAATCAGAGTGATTTTTTTTAATTTTATAGTTTTTTTGGCCAAAATTGGCGCTCTATGGGGGGTGGTCTCGGAACACAAGATACTATGACCAAAACTTGTTTGCTGGTATGGAGATACAGAAAAAAGGGTTTCTACAATAAAACTGAAAATTGGTAATGATTTGTTACTCTTGGTTCTTATGTAGTTATACTATTTTATCTCTGAATGTCAAACTTGTATTTAACAAAAGATATAATTTATTCTTTCATATTTGGACATTGATCCTTTTTTGTCTTTATTATATTTATGGAACCTTGGTATATTGATATTGCTTTTTGCTGAAAAGGTAAATTTACTCTTATCCTTCTTAAAATTAAAAAAGCAGCTTAAAATTATTCATACCTTTCGAACGACAACGTAATCTCCAACTGTTAAACTCAACTCAGCATCAGACTCAGCCTGATATGGATGTATAACCTATGGTTTTAAAAATATGAAAATTAAGTTCATCCGTCATTTTCAAACATAATTTTCTAAAATTAGTTGTTAAAACTAAAATGAAAACCAATATAAACTGCATAAGCTAACAGTCACCTCTCCAAGAAAGTAGTCAATATTATCTGTAGAGTCGTCATTTCTTTGGGAAACAGATACCCCATTGGGTTCATCATGAGGTGGAGAAGAATTCATGGGTGAAACTGCTGCTGCAGTAGGAGAAGCTTCAATTCTTTGACGCTCTCGCAACATCTACCCAAAAAAAAACACTATCAATATAAAGCTTCACAGATGTTATTCTTCTAGGTCTATTAAAATTTCACTTAATGAAATTGTTTGAATGTTTATCAAATATATATATGATACCCTTTAATGAAGATAAAATAAAAGAATTTTGTGGACTGAAATCAACACTACCCATAAAAGAACACTGTAGCAATTTTCATTGGCATGGAGGAAATTCATAAGTGCAGTAGTGATTCTGAATGGTAACCAGTAGAGGAGGCTATTACGACCCCTTTATTTTTAATGGGTCAATTCTGGTTACACTTTATCATTAAAGTGTCAAACAGGAAACGTAAAAGTAAAAAGGAATTGGGGCTAAATAGGTCGAACGCAAAGTGTATTTAATGCCTAGAGGCTAAAACCTCCTAAATCACTTTATTAACAAAAGTTAGATTGTTATTGAAATTATATAAATTTTGTAGTCATATTTGACATACTAGTTATTTGTAAAAAAATTACAAATTTCTGGAGAAAAACTGTTTCGGGTCAAGTAAACACGAACGGTACCACAAAATACCTTAACTCAAGTTTTGACCAATTATCCAACGAACCTGACCCACCCATTTTGCCACAATCAGCAATTAGCATGTTCGTTCGTTCTCATGTTAGAAATGAGTGCTAAATGTATAGGATACCTCGCCCTCAAGTCGATCAAGTATACGCACAACTTTCTGATAATGATGTTTCTCTGCTTCAACCTTCAAATTCAAAATAAAATAGTCAATTCAACTTTTCAAATTTTACTATCCCAAAGAACTTTAAAGAAACAAAATGCACAAAAAGTTGAAGCAACCAACTGGCATACTTCATAAGTACCATGGCTATAAGTCGCTGAAGTGTTAACCTCTGTTGTTGAGCTTCCACAGCTGACATTGTAGCAACAGCTTCTTTACCCAATATAGTCATGTTTGACTTTAGTTCATGAAGTCTAGCTTTGGCAGCTTCAAACTTTGACAAATTATCGGGATGTTCACTAGATTCCCTCACTTTTGCTTGCCGTCTAGCAACTTCAATCACCTATACAGATTCCATACAAATTACGGTAAAGATTAGAGGAGACAAAAGTGGGCAGATTGGGTAACTGGTTCAGGTTCAAAAAAGGGATAATTCTAGGTACGGAACGGATTGGTTGACCTAAAACACTTTTTCTCCAATATATATATAATTATGTTGCACAATAAATATAGTATAATAATAACAACATAATTTTTGGGCTAGTGTCATAAATGGTAATGTACCTTTCTCTTTGATCTGTAATAGTAGTTCTTTTTGTCCCATTTCGGTAATTTTACTTTGAGGTGATGTGCTAATTTGGTAAAGGTGACTTGCTGAACCGGTTATATTGTACTTTAATGTCACCAATTAGCAACCTACTTTGCTAAGTAGTCCTTTTTGGTAATTATGCTTTTCTTCTAAACCAATTTGGTAATTTACAAATTTTATAGTAATAATAAAAATAGTCCTTTGCCTATGCTAGTGTTCAATGTTGTATAACTTGGCCTAGGCGGCCGAGTACTGAGGGAGTACTCAGAAATCAGATGCTTGCCTATGCGAGTCGGGGCTACTATGCCAAATTCCTCAGATTAGGTCAACTCGGCCCTGCTCGGGAGCTACTCGGTCAACAAAAGTCAAAATTTATTGTTTTTAATTTTTCAAAGGCATAGGTACACATGCATATGCATTGTTTAACCTAGTTCAATTTCTCTCTTCCGCTAGTTCTCACGACTAAAAAGAGTGTGTATTCTCAGTGTGCAATGCACCAATAGATCGTCTCTCTTCCACTTCTTCTCACGATTGTTGACTAGACGACGCAATTTGAAGTTTTGAACAATTATGCTTGGTGTTTCTTAACATATTTCTTAATATGCGAGTATTTATGAAAATGTGGTATGTATAATTTTAAAATTTATATAAATTTCCAATCCGAGTACTCGCTACTCCCTGCCGACTGCTCGGCTATCGCCTAGCGAGTTTTACAACATTGCTACTGTTTGACTGTTTGTGTTACTATTTTTGTTTTTATTGTGAAAATAATGCATTTTGTAAATTACCAAATTAGATGTAAAAAAACATAATACCAAAATGAACCCGTTAACAAAGTAGTTTGCTATTTAGTTACATTAAAGTACAAAATAACCTGTTCAGGTTGTCATCATTGCCAAATTAACACAATAACACATCAACTCAAAGTATAATTACAAAAATAGGACACGAAAAGTATAATTACCAGATCAGTCCAAAGAGAAAAGTACATTATTACTTTGACATTTGCCCTAATGTTTTTTTAAAAATGATATAGAAGGTTTTATGCATAAACAGATTCACTTTGGACAACTTTCTACCCATTTCCTGTCATGCTAATTCTTTAAATTTACCCATTTGAGCCATTTCCACCCATAGTTAAGACGATAACAGCAGGTAATTTACATGTCATATGGCACTTGAGGATGAAGATTCGACTTTTTTCATGATTTAATGACTAAGTAGAGGTCTTTTTTTCTTTGTTTTTCTTTTTTGTGTATATGATATGTAAGTATGTTAACCTGAGCTTCAGCTTCTTGTCTGACTCGGTCATATCTTTGACCATGGCGTCGAGCATCCTCCAAAGGAGATCCCACTACCATAGCCCTCAAAGGCTCTGCAACCTATAGATTTTCAAATTATCAAACAATTTTGTAACTATATAAAAATGACAAATGAGGGCATATAGACATTTATCTAATTAACATTCGACAGTTTCACTTGTCTTTTATGGTGTAAAAAGAACATAAGATGTGATTATGAGGCTCGATTACTTGTTGAGAGTATAACTGAAAATGGAAGAAATCGATGACAAACTGGCCAAGTAAGCCAATAAGAGATTTTAGACATAAAATTTGAACAATTAACCTTTGTCAATTCTCCTTTCATGAAAAGAAATTATACCTGTGTGCCAAGGGCTTTCAATAGATTCTCTCTTTCCCTTTCGATATCCATACGAGCACTACTGTAACTAATTGCTGCTTTAGATAATGCACTACCACTGGTGCAAGAGTTCTCAGCACCATATTTTCTACTATCTTCAGAGAGTTTGGTACCTGTGGGCAGAAGAAACACACACAAATGATAAAAGGCGGCAATATGGCTCGGGCGGGTTCAGTGACAGGTCAAATCGAGTTTGGGTCAAATGGGTCAGGTTAGGTTGACCAGTGAATACTCATTTCCCTGTTTCAGTTTTTCTCAAAAATAATGTGTTATTTGTGATTACAAAAACAATATAATTAAATAATAGTATTTTTGAAGGAAATGAATTAGAAGTTTGGATGCACTAAAAATCGACTTTGGGATACTTTCAAGTTTCAACCCCCTTGACATCTTCCCCTTTTAGCTAAACTATTTAATTTGACCCTTTTGAGATTAAACACAATTTAAATTAACCTATCCATTAGGTAATTGGTCCAAACTGCCACCTCTACAAACAGTTACTGATATTTCAACAAGTGCTAATGGTAGTTACTAGTTTAAGAAATATAGTTAGCCTACCAATTTCAACTTGCTTTGATCCAGTAACAATAAAACCCTCCACACCACGGACAATGTCACGTTGAAAATGCTAATAAGAAAACAAGAAACTGCAATTATGTTAAGAAATAAAATAAAAAACAGTAGCGTAAACTAACAGAATCAAATATAAGAAACCTTGGCAGATCGGGTTGATATGTAAAGTTTTTCAAGCTTTTGTTGCTGCTGCAATTCCACTTCATTGGCTATTATATCTTCAGAACCTCCAAGTCCACCAGCAAATTGTTTTATAACAGCCTGGTGTATATGAAAACACACAGAAAAGAATGAACAAAGTCAGCAATTTGACATTAAACAATATACACAGTTTACAAGCCGGAAATCTATTAATACAATGCAACTGCCTACTGAAAAAAATAAGTAGCACTGAACTAGTTTAAGGTAACAAAATTTGAGGGAAAGGAACAAATGATTTGTCAAGTAATTTGAACAATTTTCACATATTGAAATTTTGTAACCTTCAAACATGAAACCAATTTACAAAGGAATCCTGGCGATAACTAGCCTAGCGCTTGTGGACATGGGATCTATAGTGGAGGTCAGGTATCAAACCCTATCACATGCCTAACTCTGGGTTACGCGATTTTCCTCCTCCACGTTGGCCCTGAGACTGGTCAGTGGAATATCTATCTCCAGTATTTCTAACTAGGGTATATATAAAGCACAATGGCCCTAGACCAGACACCAACTATAACAACAAGACCATGGTCAGATATCAATTAGTAACCCACTACCAAATATCTGGGAACTCAAAAACTAAAATGTTTTTTTTTAAACAGAGACAACGTGTCACGAAACTGCTACATGACTACCAAAGAAGCAGCCCTAGATCATACATAATTTTACATTTTTGCAGAGGAAATCAATGGAAGTAGCGTTATCAAATCAAAGTTTCCTACTTTTGCAATTAAGCAATGAAACTCAAAACAAAAACAACCCAGATGAAAGATGGCAACACACTCCTTCCATACTGAATTCAAATACTGCATTTCACTGTTATAATCGACGTAAGTTAGATATAGTGTAGATAACTTGCTAACTAAATCAAAACCTAGGAAAATTTCAGCAAATTGTACAATGTTGGATTGTAGATTTTACACAGAAATTTGGGGTTTGTGTTGTTGGTTAGAGAATGAAAATGGTATAGTACCTGCTGCTGTCTAGCGACCTGTTCTCTGAGCTTGGAAGCTTGTTTTCGAATGGCATCCATTACTGTGGGTGTGTAGTGTAGGCTAGAGAGAAAGTGAGAAGTGTGGGGAGTGTTTTTGAATGTTGTTTCGACTTTCGATGTGTGAAAGGGTTCCTTCGTTCCTTTGGCAAATTTTGACTACCACGTTTTGTTTTCTATTTCAAATACTTTTTTCAAACAAAAGTCTAAAAGGAGTGTTTGGTTGAAAAGAATTGGTATGAATTTATGGGATTTGGAATCAAATTCTAACCAATTCATGTGTTTGGTTTAAAAGCATGGAAGGAATTTGAATTTTGAGAATGGAAAACATTCCCTCGTTGGAAGGAATTCAGAATCCTTTCACTAACCTATGGAATTTGAATTCATTTCTTCTTCTCCTAACTCATTGCTCAACATCGACTATATCATCATCGATTTAGGGCAACCGGAGATCAAAGGGCGACGGCGATTTAGAGCGACTGCGGCTTAGGGCAAGCACCAACTTCGGGCTTTGACCTGCGACGGGTGTATCCTTGCTTTGACGATGGCGAGATGGTAGGCTTTGACTAGGGGTTTGATTTTCGACAAAGGGGCTTCAACGGCGATTTAGGGCTTCGACCGACGATTTAGGGCTTCGACTGTCGACGGGTGGTGGGATGCTTCGACAGTGGCGAAATGGTGGGCTTCGATTTTTGACAGAGAGGCTTCGACAGTGACTGGTGTTTCCTTGCTTCGACAGTGGGCTATCGTGGGGCGGCGTGTGACAGCGAGGCGATGGTGAAAGTGGCGATGGTGGTGGGATGGTGGTCAAAGGTCTTATTAGGGTAGTTTGGGCGGGGAAGGGAAATTCAATTCTTGGAACTACCAAACACAATAAGCTAGGAATTGGATTCCAAATCCAAATCCTCAACATTCCAATTCCTTAATGAATTCCAATTCCATTGAAAAATAATCCGTGAACCAAACGCCCCCTAAGGTGTTTTTTGTTTTGATGGAATTTTTGAAATTTTATAGGAATTGGAATCTAATTTCTAGACATTCTTATGTTTGGTTCACCTTTGATGTATAGAATTAGAATCTTGGTATGGAAAACTTTCCCTTGAACAAAGGAATTCAAATTCCTTCCATTTAGCTAAGGAATTCAAATTCCTTCCTTCATGCTACCCAGTACCCACGATATAGCGACTGGCGATCGGCGACCGGCAACCGGCAACCGGTGACTGGCGAGTAGCGACCTTCGAGTGGCGACCGGCAACCTTCGACCGGCGACCTGCGATTAGGCCTTCGACCTTCGACGAGTGACGAGTGATGATGTCTTCGATTAGGGCTTCGACTTTTGATTGTGGTGGCGACGGCGTCTTCTTGTTCGTCTTCGTCTTCACAGCTTTGTCTTCGGAGGTGTCCCGACAATTATGACTTCATAGGTGGCGGCGGCGTTGGGGAAGTGGTCACGAGCAGGGTTTAGGGCTACGGTGGTGGTGGCAAGCGGCAATGTTAGGGGGCGGCTACGGTGGTGGTGGCAAGCAGCGATGTTGGGGGCGGCTACGACAGGGATTAGGGTGCTTTTCAGATTCTCCTTTTTAATTCCCATTGTCTTGCCAAACATAAAGAGGAAGGAATTACTTTCCAAATTAATCAAATTCCTTCCAAGATTCCAATTCCAATTTCTAACATTCCATCAAACCAAACAGGCAAACAACACCTAAGGGTAAGATATATATACCTTAGGACATGAAAGCTTTTTTCAAAATTTCAAGCATCCCTTCTTCTGATTGGCTCTCTCTTTTTAACTGTCATCTATATATCCTTTAATGTTTTTTTCAATGTGCTTGTGAAAGACTCTACGTATTTACTAATGCATGCATGGTGGTATGTAGCTTTAACGTTCTTAAACCAAATGACATTTTGTAGTAGCTAAATAATGATGTTTTAATATCGTTGTTATCAAGGGCCATATGAATATGATGATATCCTTTGAGAACATCTAAAAAACATTTCAATCTAAACTCAGATATATAGCTAGAGATTAAAATTTCCAGTCGATGACAAGTATAGTAGTCGGGGGTACGTAACAATCTTTGTGAAAGGAGGTCTATGTTAACTGATGTTAAAAGTCAATATCTTTAAGCTTATTGAATGTTTGGGTTGTGGGTCATCGTGCATGGGTCATCATGGCTCATACCCTAATTAAGGTACGTGTTTATTAGTAAAATAAGGAATCAACGAAGTGTCTAAACCATTTAATTATGGTCTTGTGTGTTCTGGTACGTATTCGGCTATGTTAATAACAGTGCCAAGTCGTGTGATGCATTGATTAGCTAGGTTTGCTAATTAAGGGTGATGTGATATTTAGGACTAAAGTGAATCTTGAGCTAATGTACGTACGTGTTACTGATGTAGTGCTATGGCTATGTGTTAATTGTATGATGATTCGATGATCGATGATATATAGTATGTAAGGCACATGATACATGGTTATGTTGGTTTTGCGACACCATAAGATGCTAGTTATAGGTATAGTAATTAATAACGGGGAGATGTTGTAAAACTTGTCGGTGTATTAATCATTGAGATATGCTAGTATGAGTAATGCGATGTTATAAAATACTGGTAATTTGGTAATGCTTTTAGTACTTGTAATGCTTAAATATGCAGCTTATGTTTATCCTTCCATTAACGGTGTTAAATCCTGTGTTTACTAAGCAATTTACTTACGCGTGATATCTTATATTTTAAAGTAATTCAAGAAGAGATGATAAAGGCAAGACTCTAGTGTGATATATATGGCTCGGTGACAAGGCTTGTGGCTGGTACTAGCTAGCCAAAAGGATATCAACCTCAACTTGGGTGCATGTTGCCTTTCTTTGTAAATAAATTTGAAAGCAAACACATGAACGCTACGTACTTGAATTAAGACTAGTAAACCCTTTTGTATGCAACACACACACATAAAGCGAGTACTGCGATAACCATTTCATGTCAATCAATTAATTATATGTTTTTTCTATTGATTTTTAAAAGAAAAGGGTACAAAAGTCTATTCTAATATACAGTAACACAAACCACGTCTCTATCTACTATGTTCTCTCTTTTTACCATCTTCCAGGTCTCTCTCCGTCTCTCTATCTCTCACAGAACAAAATCGTTCTGGCGACCCATCCATCAGTGGTAGCGGCCACCTACCACCGTTACCCATCGGCGGCAACAACCACCTGCTATCCTCTCATTCGAGCTATTTCTGGTACTAGATCGACTATCGACAAGCCCTGATGACCGAAGACCACAAATTGAAGAGCTCTGACGATGGAGACCATAGATCTGTAGCCGTATTGTCTATAACAATGTCTGTAGATCACGGGTATTCTTACAAATGTAATATCCACTTTTAAATTTGTAATTTTTAGTATATATAATTAATAATGCGAGCATTTATTAAATAGTTATATTTGTGTAGATATATATTGAATAGTAGCAATAGGAATTTATTATATAAGCATGGGGAGTGTTTGGACATAAAAGTGGAAGGAGGGTACTCATTTTAGGGCATTAAACCCTAGACAGACATTATAGCCGTAGATGATTGTGTTTTAAGGTGTAGTATGTGTTATCACTGCTATGAAGAAGAAGTGAATCCTCACCATTTTTCACTACAAATCGACGAGAGACTATCAGGTAATGACCGTAGTGATTAATTACATATAGTTTTTACATCATTTGGTTGAGATTAGATCAAGTTTTTATCAATTTATTGTTGTTCAAATGAGAGTGTGCGACGGAGAGCAAAACCGGGGTTTGAATCGAGTGTTAATTGATCGAAATAAAATTAATCAATAGGAGTTGGTTAAAATGATGCTAAGATTCCATTACAACAAGAACGGATGAAAATGATTAGGTTTTGAGCAAGTTTGAATTGTTAAAGTGTCGATTGTGTGTGTGCAAATAAAAAATGTTCTTATGAGGTATGAATTGAAAACCTAAGACTAGGCCCGAATCGTAACTGAGTTAAGTCTCTTCGTGAGATTCCACAATAGCAAATTGTAAATCGGAATCGAAAATTACAATCATAAACTATCAATCGGAAACCGTGTATAGATGGAATCGTAAACCAGAACTTTAGTGTAAATCATAAAGGGAATCGTAAGCTAGAGTATTAAGTGGAATCGAAATCTATAGATTGTAAATGGGATCATACAGCAGGAATCACAAACCTTGTAAACTTACAAATCGTAAGCAGGTTACAATGCTAATCGAAAACTAGAATCACAAACTACATTAATGGGCCTGGATCATAAATTGTTATCCTGGGTTATATGGATCGTGAAACTACAATCGTAAACCGACTTATGGTACAAATCGATAATGTTGAATGGAAAATCATAACCTTAGGTTGAGATTGAAAACCATGATAGCTAGCAATCGTAAACCCCTATTGTGGGTCAAAATTGTAAACTTCGCTTTGTGTCAAATCGCAAATCAAGACCTTAGACCCAATCATAAAGTGAGGAATCCCCTTAGTTAGAGGTTGTAGTTTTGAGTAGTATCTGATTATGCGGGGAATTCTATTGTGGGTGTTTCCTAGTAACTATCTAATTGCTATATATTTGCTACTAAGCAATTAATTAATCTTAAGTTGTAATCAGGTGAGTTATATTAACTTACTTGTTAAATTATGATATGTACTCGCAATGTATGGGATAGTGTTGTGCACGAGTTTATATATAAACTATTGTTAGTTAACTTATCATATGTGTTGAATTCTATTGATTTGTGAACTGTGTGGACTAACCAAGCCTATGTGGCTAGTTGGGAGAAGATTCCTGTTGGGGAGATAATCACTTCACCCTAATAATCAACTCTGCCTATCCTAAAACATAGAATTTGATGATAACCA
>JAUEJL010112019.1:0-12453 GCA_032274825.1 Drosophyllum lusitanicum | reverse complement strand
AACATTTTTGGAAGGTGGATACACACATTAACATTTGGGGTATAGTTTAATACATTTTGAAGAAGTAAACCCTAAAAAGTAAAACAGCACTTTATTGTACAGATGTTAATAAAAACTTGAAATGTCTCTTCATGGTTATTTCCTCGGTAAAAATGGCAATTGCCAAGCCAAACGATTTATCTGTTTTCTTCTGCTTACTAGCATGAATATTGATTGAAGACTATATATTTTTATAACTATTGCTTAACCTGTGTTTAAACTTCAATGGTGCATTTTCATATTTATTTAACTTTCTGCTAACGTGATTTCAAACCGAGGGAGAGTAATATCTTTCACATATAAGATTAAAGGTTGGTAGAACTTTAGTTAGTGAAGAAGCGGAGGCCAAGAAAGAATACAAATAGTAAAAAACTTGTAATTTAATCTTGGATAGTAAGCAAGTAAAGAGCAAGCAGCAAGTGAAGCAAGCCTAAATTCATATTTCAATTAACACATAAAAATTCAGATTGCATGTTATTCAGTAGCTTAAGTAAACAAACCTTGTCCATTTGCTTTGTTCCACTGGACTCCAACCTCTTGGCTTTGGTAAGTTACATGGTCCAACTGTTGCCTGATGTGAAACAAAATTTCCTTTATCAAACAATTATTCAACAAATAAAATTTGATTAACGAAAGGAAACACTGGGACCTATCAACTCATCAGCAGCATATCTCAAAGGCCATGTTAGGATTCAGAATTATAAAATATTCAGGATACAAACAAGGCATACACACAACTATGCAAAAAGGCATATGCGAATGCATATATAAGAACAGGGTACGCGGGAGAAGCAGTAGATAAATATCCTCCTACTTCTTCCTTATATAAACTGCTTAAATTGAAACAGTAGATGCTCGTTGGTTCAGGGTATCGACTTGCTTCCATTTTTTATTTATTTATTTATTTATTTTTTTGCTTATGGAAATTGTTGTTATTGGAGAGGGCATATATGTACTTCAAATTTTCAATCATTAAAATTAAGGGATTCTAAGTTTAAATCAAATGCATTGTAATGGAGTTGAGATATATAGATGTGCATACGTAAATACACAAGCACACACACGAATATGGATCATAAAAACACACATCTATACTATATAACGGTTAGCATTTCAGGCATCTCGAACATGAACATTATTTAAGGAAGCCGACTCCACTCACACACCAAGTCGATCCCACTAGGTGCAGTTTGATCAATTCAAACCAAGCATTAATCCTCTTTCAGGAACTCAAAAAGACACCTGTCAAGATAACTAATCTTTTACATAACAAATAAATGTCCTTTATTAAAATCAGTGCAAGTGTTTTGGTCTCTCTTTTCTGTTTTAAAGTAGAAGTATTTGTGCTAATAGTAGTTTAAGATTGCTGTACCCTACTAAAATCATTGTTTTTTCTCAAGAAATAGTTTTTTTTGTCAATAAATTTGTAATGATTTTGTATAGGGAATCCATTATTGTGTTTAGCTTTTCTTTAAAATATATATGTTCATTTTGGGAGTATCTTATTATTTCATTGTAGCAAGTATATTGTTTCTGTACATAATAATCTATTATTTTTTCACATATATACAATTATCTTCCCTGAAGTTTCATCATCACCATTGGATAATACTTCGAAGCAGATGCTTCTACTAGTTCAGTCATTTCAAATTTTAAATAAATGACACAACAAATCATACATCTACTAACAGTAATGGAAATAAAGTGGATGAAGGAATTCACTTTGAAACAAAGAAAAGGCAAAAGACTTATGCAATTTAGTTAGAAGTTAAAAAGCTGGTGCTTTCTAATGGGAGTAACAAAGAAGAGTGCATCTATGCTGTAATCAAGTCGAGTCACAGTATTCCAAGCTTGAGCTGGAGCTCGATTGCAACTTCATTTTAAAGCTCAAGCTTGAAGAATGTATTTATACTTCCTAGCTCGGCTTGGCTCAATTATTTTTGACGTTTTACTATATATGTTAGTACTCTTGAACACCATAAACATTTAAAATTTACTTTAACCATATCCCGTGTTTATACAACGGGTATTAAGCTAGTTAGCGTTTATACCACTATGTATTGTTTACAAATTTTCTTTTATTATCGTTTTAGTCTTTCACACTATACATATTTAAAAGTTACGTTAGAATCCCCCGTGTTTATACACAAGTGAATAAGCTAGACATGACAATATTTATCTAATGACATACTTCACATTCGTCGTCAGGAACTTGGTGTTTTAGATATTTGATTAATAATTTTGCAATAATTTTAATACTTTTTAAGTGTATTAATTTTTTATAATTTTTTTAATTATTTTATTTTATTTCCATAAAATTGGAAGGTAATCCTCAAAAGTCAAATCATTTTGTTTTTCCTTACGTATAGTTGTGGGATCATGGTATATGGATGAGCAAAAAGCCCATTTGTCCCGAACCGACCCGGTCCCAAACCGGATCCAGAACCGAACCAGACTGATTTACACATTTTCGAGTCGGTTCTCAGTTCCTATATATCCCATATTTCAGTTTCGATTCCACCGGGTTCGGTTTTTTACCCGGAACTGAATCGAAACCAGAACCGATTAGGAACAAATAGTTCGGTCCTCGATTCTTGCTTTGGGGCATTTTCGGTTTCGGTTTTTTTCGGGTTTGGTTCGGTTTTGGAACCACGCTCATCCCTATGACATGGTATATTCTAATGTTTAGGGAAATATGCAATCCCTAGAGGCCTTATAAGGAATTTAAGTTGTTGAAGCAAAAGCAAAATCATTTTACAAAATCTTTGGCCACTGCAAAAGTATGCATATACCAAGTCATAATGAAGGAGTATACATATTGTATATTGTTACCAGGTTTGGCTCACATGTTACCGAAGAAAAGGTCATTTCAGGTAAGAATGTTGGAGATGTTACCTATATTTTAGAATGAAGCTAATTCCTTCGGTTGCACGAATTTCATTTAAGTTTTAACGAAGACAATTCCCTATGATGGTTTGGTTTTGCTGTGACAATTAATAAAAATCATGTTCAATCATTATGTCAAGCTAGATTGTTTATTAAACGTCCAGTTTTTTCACATGGGCAGTTCTATGTTCTTGTTTCTCGTGTCACAAGCAAAAAGGGCTTAAAGGTTCTTTGTGATGATGATGGTAACCCAACAAAAAAGGGCTTAAACGTGAACAAAGAAGTACTACAAAAAATATGAAAGTTGTCTTAATTTCAATCTTCGAACAGTTAATAAATATGTTGTTTTATCAGTTAGTCTTTGTATATGTTGTTTTATTAGTTATTCTTTGTATGGATATGATTTATGTTTGTTTAAATTACTTTATATATTTTATTTATGCTTCATTACACCTTAGATGTTTAAGGTTTTTTACAGCTCCCCCGTGCATGCACCGCGCATGGGTCATTCAACTATTGGTATTAATTGAATTACGAATAAGATTAAATGTAAAGAAAAAGTAATTTATATTATTATAGCATTATATACACTAAAAAATTGTATAAAGATAAACAGAGAAAGGTAAAATGGTTTTTGCTATAATTTGCATAATCAAATCAAAATACAACAGATTTTTTAACATAAACCGCCTTATATAAACAAATAACCCTGCAAAAAGATGAACTATGGATGCAATATCATGAACAGAAGACGGGATGAACTCGAAAAACAATACCATAACACCATCATTGCTCCAGTTATCAACCATTCAACACTACAAGTGTTACAGAGGTAAATGTCTGATATGAGTTATCATTGTCTTTTTCCTACTAAAATGTAACGTTAAATTCTTTTACCACTTATAGTTTTAAAGCAAGAAATTTAAAATATTTGAGTATAAGTCAATTTAAGTTTATATAAAGCATTATGTATTTTGAAAAATTATCATGTGTTACATTTGTCCTTTAATAATATTTGGATTGTCACCAATTACATTTACATAAACGATCATTTTATTCATTTCAAGTTAACTTAAAATTAAACATGAATAATATTCCGGTCATCGATTTAAATGTAAAATTTTCTAAAATTTGAGACATGTCAAAGACTATGAATAAGTGTTAGGTTTGATTTTGTATGATCCATCCACCTTGTATGATCTTTCCCATTAGATCAAAGTTCTCAGTAGCCTCTTCACCTTGTACGATCCTTCCCACACTCTCTCTCCTAAACTTTTAAAACTACTTACTTTTATAGAAAACATACATTCAGACCCCTTCATCTTTTCTCCATTTATTATGTCATAACAAATTCCTTACATAGAAAACCAATAATTTAGGCCGCCACCACCACCACTTGATACTTATTCCAAATCATGTAACACGATCCAATGTATTATTTATATTTAACATTGGAGTTACCACACAATTCACTATCTCAATTTTATTCATGTCTAAAACTCTAAATAAGATCTTTTTATTTGTTGTATTTATAATAAAGAAGAATCTAATGGTCCAATGTCTATTTTGTTCAAACATACATTATATATAAGGTCATCATCTATGAAATAAATCAAGTAGGATCTATTCAAATTAGCCTCCTTGATCATGTATAGTTCTTTTCACTTAGGTCCATGTTTTTCACGTTTTCCCCTCAACCAATAAGCCAAGTTAATGTCATGAGATATCACAGATTTTGTACAATTAACAATAAAATCTTCTCTCATCATAGCCATTGATAGTCACCTTTGGCATCTCCGTCGCTTAGCAATGGTAACCTACTAGTTGGTATTAATACAGATAAGGACTTAAGTAGTCGAGTAAAGCCAAATCAAAAGTGCAGGTCAATTAGTAGGTGCATAGAAAAAGAACTGCATAATGAAATAGACATGGTAATAACAAACAAGTAGGCACAAGTTAGAAGCAGAAACAATTTCATTCTGTATTTTATTCTAGTTAATGTGTGAGATAAACAGATAAGATAAAGTATGTATGCCTGGTAATCTAATTGAGATGATTGATCGATAAAGCATGAAGAAGTGAAGAACACAATGTGATATAATGCAAAATACACTTTATCATTAGCTTTCACAACACATACTTTTATATTAAATAGAAATATGCCAATTCTTGACATTTCTGATGTCACCATCTAAAAACTTGAAAAGGAAGTCCAATCACATATTTTTATACATACTTATATTCAATCAAATAGAAGCATGCAAATTCAATTATATACTAGAGCAATTTAAACATTCCTGCACTAGTCAAATCTCATATATATATTTCTTCTTTTAGATTCTTTATGATGCAGATATCATGTTGTTGCCATCAACCAAGTACATGGCTAAGTAGGACCATCATAACCTCTCATCTCTTCTAGCCTACTCCTCTTTTAGTCATTGTTTTCTCCAACAAATCAATTTTAATTAGAGAAAATGACATCGGCCTTAACATAATAAGCTACAAATACTTAAGTCGCACATCCATAATAATTAAACTTTCCAATGATATGATAGATGGGTCAAAACAAATTCGACTTGCATTTCTCTAACATCTTTAGGACCAACTAATTCATTTGGGTGAGACTCTTAAGATGTCAAGATGTCCCTATTCTTATGGCCATTTTTTCAATATCCTTGCTCTTTACCACCTTCCGCAAGATCTCAATCTCGAATTCCTAAAGTCAATTATTCGCACTGTGTTACTTCAATAGCTAGCCATTAGTCTGTTTGATTCCGTCCATTCCAAAATGAATAAAAAGAAAAGATAAACACTTGTTTCCATTTCTAAGTGTGGTTACTTTTCAGCTCCCTCATTCGTAAGAACTTCAGATTTCACCCAAAAAAGTCAAATACTAGAAATATAACGATGTTCAATTTTCAAAAAGGGGGATAACAAGTTTTGAACTTGATAGTACTAGGTTGGACATTAAAAAAACAAAAATTTAGATCTCTCCCTTGAATAGAGGGGTTTATAACATACAAATACTTATTTTAGGACAATTGCAATGTTATGATGGATCTATAATGTCACATCAGATGGGAAAAGGGAGAAAAAAACTTGGAAACACACTCAATTTCTTAAATTTACATTCCAAAACAACAAAATTCCCAATTGTCAAGCGTAAGTCCAAAACCCTATACCTAATGAAGTTGAAAGCAAGTTATTTTGGATAATAAAACATAACTATTGGTAGATCAATTCAGGAAATATAAGCAATTGATAATTAAGGAGAGAGATTACAATAAACAAAAGGGAATGCGAATTAAAACCTGCTGATACAAGGCGTAAAGCAAAAGAGCGACATCATTAGAGAATTTAGAGGTGACCCCTTTTGAAGAGGAATTGGGAGAGCCACCGAATCCCGCGTAAGTAGCAGCAGCGTAGAATCGATCAGGGTATGCGAGGCCAGAGCTTGCCCTCGCCATCGCCATTTTTGTTGATTCTGATCGATCAGATCAGATCAGATCAAATCAAATCAGATCAGATCGATGAAGAAGACGAAAACCCAGAAGACGTTAGATGTGATTTAAGCAGTAATTTAAGAATGAGCTGAGATTTGAATTGAATTTGGGCCGAAGACGGTAAGTGCTGCCAGGCTGAGAAAAGTATTGCTATCCAATGTCATTCTTAGCAAATTATACTGGTTTTGTTTTCTCAAGAAGATGTGAGTTTGGCAAGCAACTAACACAAATCTTTTTTTTTTTTTTTACCAAATGGATTTGTGATATTGTAGTTTGAAAAAGGTACTACTCAATCTTAAGTGTAACATCCGTAAAACCGGTCTAGTCTTGTGCGGGTTGGTAATAAGTTAATTATGATTGTTTATGTGTTTATATAATTAATTATGTGATTAAAATTAATATTTTATCTCATGAATTTATGAATTAGACGAATTCATTTTGAACGAGGGTTGTAGAAAATATATCGTAGTATGTTAATTGATAATGGGAGTGATATAATTATGTTACCATCTCATGCTTTGTTTAAAGCATTAAATGGATTATATGTGTGTATGTGTTTAAGTAAGCACTTACTTGAATTGAAAGTGTGTATGTATATATGCATGTATGAGTGAATATATATGTTTATGAGTTATTAAAGACACCTCATGCTTATAAATTGGTGATTATTTGCCTAACATGTGTGGTGTATATTGACTTGGTTTCACCTGACTCACCTCCTCATTTGCAAACATCTTGAAAGTGTGTGTGTGTGTGTGTGTGAGAATTTCTTTCACTTGAAGAAACCAAGAAAGCTAAGAACAAGAAGTGAACTTGAAATCTTGAATTTGAGATTTGGGTAATTGATATTGCATATCTAAGGTTGGTATACCATCTTTGTTGTTTATGATAATGATTCATGATAGTTTTGCTATGCTTTTTGCTGAAATTATTTGATGAATAAAGCTTGAATACCATTGATGGGTTTATGAAGAAACTTGGCATGTGGGTTTGTTGGTTTGAAGATTTAATGAGTTTTGTTGTGTTATTGATGATTTTAAACATGTTATTTGAAGTTTGTATTGGTTTAGAATTATTAGAAATCGATTTCCAGATTTATGGTTGTGTATTTGGAGATTTAGATGAAGCTGGAAGAAAGCAGAAAGCAAGTTGCAGGTCTGGAAATGGCACAACGCGACGCGTCCGGGTAGGGGACACGACGCGTTCCGGACTTTTGGTCTGACTTTGTGCTTTGGTCCGACTTTGAGGGACCGACTCTTGGTCCGACTTTTAGTGCTCCGACCTTTGGATGGTCCGACTTTCGGTGATCCGACTCTTGGGTGGTCCGACCTTGGATGGTCCGACTTATGGGGCTATCCGACTTTCGACCGACGCGAAGCGTCAGGATGTAAGACGTGACGCGTCCAGCGTTTTTCAGCAAGAAGACTCTTATTTGTTATGTATTCGTGTTGCATGTGTTATACTATCTCATATGTGGATCTAATACGTGGTTATAGTTGATATAAATATATGTGAATATATATTTATGAATCAGAGACTGATTTCGGTGTTGTTGTGTTTTCAGGAAACACAATTACTCAGAAACACTGAGCAGTATGCGATCAAGAAACAGAGGTGAGTTGATGTAAACTCACGGATGGTAAAGGTTATGATTGATATGATTGATGTGATGCATGCGATTTTGATTGATAGACTGTCTAGTCTGATGTTTGGTGATTGTGTAACTGCTTGTGATATTATTTGGCTGATACGCGCTTTTTGGATGATATTGAGTAGCGTTTGAGAAGTCAGCTATACGTAGAATTGGGCTGGGCCTGATCGCTATTGGTTGAGCAGACCCTTTGGCGCATGCGTTGTATCGGAGGGGATCTAACTGTGCCAATTAGCAAAGGGCTATCGGTAAACCTTTGCCTTGGCCCGTATTGGTTGTAGATTTTGCACCGAACCGGTCTTCTAGGTTATGTGATTACATGCTTTTGTATTGATTGTTGCCGTTTGTTGTTGTGGTTTAGCTTCCTTTCACTTAGCTTTGTGCTAATTCCTCACAGTTGAACCATTTTTGCAGGTTCGGTGTTTGCAGCTGTTTAGCTGAGTTTTTGTTAGAGGAAAGCTTGACCAGCGCTCTGATATTTATTTTGTAAAAGACGAGCCATGTTTTAATTTGTAACACAACAGATATTTTGATGTTTGCATTTGTGTGGTTGATTGTAAATGTTGGTGTTTTATGTAAATCTTTGAAATATGCTTCCGCAGCAAAACAAAAAAAATGGCTTTGGATTTTCGGTGTTACATTAAGGTTGTGGGTTCAAGTCCCGATAGTGAACATATGGTGTAGTATTAGGTTGGTGTGCGTGTTTAACTGTTTAAAAAAAAACTAGAAAAAAGGATGTGTGAGCGTAGCATTACAAGACCGGTTTTGGAGGAGTTTAAAAGGTGTTTATGAATAGGGCTCATTTTTTTATTAAGGGTCTAAGATTTTATTAATATGTAATACTACATATAATCATCTATGACTGAGAACTGTTTTTTGATGCTTAAAAGTGCTATTTTTCTGATAATTAGTGTCTAGTGATGAAATTGTTGTTTTAGTGCCCAGTAATGTTGTTTTAGGGTTGTTAGTTTGCTGCTGAATGAAACCATTCAGCACTGAATGCCGAATTATTCGGAATTCAGTGCGTTTGATTATCGTCTCTGAATAAGGACTGTGTTGAATGAAACAAAAGAACACTACTAAATCATTTTATCTTAAAGTAATTCTGAATCATTAAGCACCAAGTATTTTATCCTAATACTCTTTCTTTCACACGCTGTCTTGTTAAACAATCATATCATATCATATCATATCTTATCTTATAATATAATACATCAATATTAAGGTTAAAATAATTTTTCATCATTTAGATTATTCATTCAGAATCGTTATCAAACAGCATATTACATTAAAAGTCAATTTCATATAGAACATTTGTATTATTTAGGACATGGAATCATTTAGTGCTTAATTATATTGTTTTAACAAACACCCCCTTGGTATTTATTTTTACTGAATATTTAAATTTTGTATTAATGGATGCTACTATAAGTATATACTAAATATTCAAATTTTAACAAACAGCCCCATAGAATCAATTGTCATATAGTAACATTCTTAAATATTTAAATACGTATTAATGGATGCTACTATAAGCATATGTCGTGTGAAAACATAAAAACTCAATATCTTTTTGATTTTGTTCTATTGTGTTACGAGTATACTTTTGTAAATGTGAGGATTGAAGTTTCAGTAAAGATCTATTTTCTAAAAAACTTATAATTAATTGTTTAAATATCATTGTTGAATAAACAAACTTTTCTAAAACTTATACAAAAGATGAGATTGTACTTATCTGTTTGTCTGTCATTTACAAAAGATAGAAGCCTATCGTCTAATTCAAGTAGTTGGGGCTTTACCCTTATCCTTCTATGATCTCCTATAAAAATATAACAAACGAACTGATAAATTTTCACTTAGTAAGTATACTCCACTAACAATTTATTACAAACATGAGAAAGACATAAAAGATCTATAACATTGTATAAAATGTATCATCTGTATGAAGTGCATCATTTGTATCACTAGAGATCGAATAACACATACTGGATCTCCCTCTTTCACTTAAATTGATACCAAGTCATAACTGTATTATATACTGTAACACATATTGTACTATATCATTTCACATATCGCATTATTAGAGTAAAGAGAGAGTTCAGTATACTCACAAACTAATTGTAAATATACAAAATATTGATTCTTCAAGTCAAGCAACTAAGCAATCACACATTTCTTATTCAGTAATCACAAATATACAATTAATTGCTGAATTCTTTACCGAAAATATAAGTTACACGGGTTGTGTAGCCTTCAGCTAGACTGTTCATATGAACAACTATTGTTTTGACCCATTTAGCTTTCAAAAACCAATCCTTTTACATAGAAGTGTTCTTCTACAAGTCAAACAACTTATGTAGTTGTTTAAACATACTAATTGAATCTAAACACCTCAATTCAACAATCAAAACTATAAATTGGGGCTTAATCTTAAAATTAATCAAAGATAGAAGTAAAATTAATCATATCTTATGTTTAATTGATCAGTTTAAGCCTAATACCCTTAAAAGTCAGTCCCAATTAAGCTTGCTTCCTTGCTTTAGTTCTCCATCAATTTCTAAGGTGTTTTTAATCATTGATTTTGTTAATTGGTTTTAAAAACACAAGACTTATATGTATATAAGTATTAAATAGCCCGTGGACTAAGGTGTTCAAAACCATAACTAACATCCTCAAAAAGGCCCAGACGCGCATGAAATATGTACGTTAGATATTTTAAATAAATTAAATAAAATATATGTAGTTTAGTTATTGGTATAAATTATGAAAAATTGTTTTTAAATGAAGTTATAAAAATAATAATAAAAATAGATAAAATTAATAAAATGATAAACGGTTTAAGATAAGAATTTCAAAGATATCTCCGTTAGTTGAAACGGGTAAACGGGTGTTGAATTGTAAGTTGAAAAGGGGAACAAGATACACACTTGTGGATAATTAAAACCCACAAGTCGGTCTTGACTTCAGACTCAACACACACACGTTAAACACCCTCACTTCATTTTTTGTTCTTCAAGCTTGAAAGAAGGAAATCAAGAGGGAGTTAAAAAGCATCAATTCCAGCCTTAAATTAGAGTTTCAAATCAACTCATAATCTGTTCTTCATCTTCATTTTCCACTTGTAAGTGTTCCTTCTTCATGTTCTTCATCGAAGTTCTTGTTTTTGGGTTTTTAGGTTAAAATTGGGTCAAACACGAATTTGACCAACAAGAATTGATTTCTATGCTTCTAATTGTTCCTATAACTCAATAGATAGTTAGGACCACAATTTATGGATTGAAAGTGTTCAATTTGCTCAAATTCAAGAAATGGTCAAAATGGCCAAAACGGGTCAACCCCAATTTGACCATCAAGGACTGATTTTTTGTGTTCTAATAAGTTTATATAATTCATATAGATTGATTGGAACATAAGTTATAGATTAGAATGGTGGTTTTCATTGAATTGGTTAAAATAGTGCAAAAATAGGCAATAAATGGTCAAAAAATGGAAAATGCTATCAACACTGATTTTAATTGATTTCATTAGTTCCAGTGGCTTCTATAAATCATATTAAGTAGGAATGATGCATTAGAAGTGTTGAAATTGATGTATTCCAAGAATTGGCCAAAATGGACATTTCTTTGTTAATTTAAGTCTGATTTTTGTATGAATTATTTGAGTAAGTGTTAGGGATGTTAGAAAGCTCCTGAAAGTGTTAAATGATGCTAGGAAATACTAAAAATTAGTCAAAGTTGAATTGGTATTGATTTGGGTCGAATTGCACTTGCTGTGGAGAAACTAGTATATGCCCTGCAGGCGCGTCACGGCGCGACCTCTTAAGGGATCGCGGCGCGATCCCCTGCTGACAGTACAAAGTTTGTTGTTTTTTAAATGTTTTGATGTATGGGTTGTTGTTGTAAGTTAGTGAAAGGATTTAGGACATCATTAGGGTATTAATGCTAGTATTTTGGTTGTTCTTTGCGTATGTTAAATATCTAAAGGTAAATGATGTGTTATAGGTGAACCCGACGATCAAGAAGAGCCGGAACACTATATTTGCCTGTTATAGCTTAACAGGTGAGTATCGGTTAACCTAAGTATGATAATAAGAATGTTATATAGTTGAATGGGTATTAAAAACCAAAGATTTGATAATTGTGCATGTTAAAGGCTTTTGAAGGCCAATTGAGTTATAATTTGATATGTAGGCATGTTAAATACTTTTGTAGGCCAAACTTGATATGCTATGCTTTTGTAGGCCAATCCTGATATGTTATGGCTTTTGTTGGCCAATTTGATATGCTATGGATTTTGTAGGTCAATTGTGATATGCTATGGCTTTTGTAGGCCAACTATGTTATGCTATGGCTTGAGTAGGCCAATGTGTGT
>JAUEJL010112008.1:0-12454 GCA_032274825.1 Drosophyllum lusitanicum | reverse complement strand
TCAGCTGATGGTCAGCTGATGGTTCCATACTTAGCATATTTTTACATAATCTGATTCAAACAACACATGTTTGAATTTTTTCTAAGTCATACTGAATGTAGGGTTTGGTTATCATCAAATTCTTCATTTATAGAAGAAGCAGAGTTGATTATTAGGGTGAAGTAATTATCTCCCCAACACATATGCCTTCGACCTTTTCGGTCGAGGCACTCCACATGACATGCCACCTCCTCAATATTCTTCCTTACACCACCATCCACCATGACATCCCTCACTTCCGGCTTTATCACAAACATCCAACCTACTCTCATCTTCGAGTCTTCGGTTGTCTTTATTTTCCGCACTCATTCCCACCTCACAAGCTTGCACCCCGCACATATACATGTCTCTTTCTTGGCTATCCGTCAAATCATCGGGGCTTTGACCTTGCTACTCACAAAATCATCATCTCCCGACACGTCATTTTCGACGAAACCATTTTCCCCTTCGACTCCATGACACCTCACAATCCCCCAACTATGATTTCCTTGACGATGACTCACTTTCCTCACCTACTTCTCATCGCCTTCTCACCACCCCAACCATTCCTCATTCCCCGCCCACACTTCCCGACTCTCCAAACCCCTCGTCCCCTGCCTCTCCTAAATCTTCCCCGGACACTACTTCCCCACCCGTTCCTCCGCCTTCACCTTCCCATCCTATGGTCACCCGCTCACAACGGCGAATTCATAAACCGATTCAACACCTAAACCTTCACGACTGAATCTCTGATGCCCTCCTCACATCTTGGGGCAATAAAGGACCATAACTGGCGAAAAGCCATGCAGGATGAGTTATCGGCACTTATGAACAATGGCACTTGGGATCTTGTTCCCCGACCACCTGATGTAAACATTGTCCATTTAATATGGTTATTTAAAAAATAATATAATTCGGACGGATCTCTAGATCGATATAAGGCCTGTCTTGTTTCTATTGGCAAGAGTCAACGCTCAGGAATTGACTATGATGAGACCTTTAGCCTTGTGGTCAAGCCCGCTACAATCCAAACGGTATTGAGCCTGGTGGTCACTCGCAAAGTCGCAAGTGGCCGATACATCAATTGGACATGAAAAATGAGTTTCTCCATGGCCATCTTAACAAGACAGTTTACATACACCAAACTCTTGGGTTTCACGATCCTTCTAAACCCGATCATGTCCGTCTCTTGCGCCGATCGTTATATGGCCTAAAACAGGCTCCGAGAGCATGGTTCAATTGGTTTGCTACATTTGCCACATTAGACGCTCTAAACCGGACACGTCTTTATTTGTCTATCAGCGTGGGACACACATGGCTTACCTTCTTTTATATGTTGATGTCATTGTGCTAACTGCTCCTCTACTTAGTTATTGCAGAACATTATATCTTTATTATGCATTGGCTTCTCTATGACGGACTTGGGCCCTCTCAATTATTTTTTTGGCATCGCAGTTCAGCACACAAAAAATGGTCTGTTTTTATCTTGATGGAAATATGCTCAAGAGATTCTTGAACGAGCTAACATGCATAACTGCAGACCATGTAGAACTCCTGCGGAAGCTCAGATCAAACTTGACTCTTCGGGCCCTTCTTTCGAAGATCCAAATTTATACCACAATCTGGCGGGAGCCTTATAGTATCTCATTTTTACTCGGCTTGATCTTGCATTTGCAATTTAGCAGATTTTCTTATTTACGCATGACCCTCGTGCGTAGCATTTTGCGGCTCTCAAGAGGATTCTTCGATATTTAAAAGGCACACTAGACACCGGGTTATCTATATTTCAGTCTCCAGCATCACATCTAACTTCATACTCTGATGCGGACCGGGGGGATGTCCTAACACACGGAGGTCCACATCTGGCTTCCACATTTTTCTTGGTGACAATTTGCTTTCATGGTCCTCCAAGCGTCAACACACTGTTTTCAAAGACTTTCATGACCGTTTATTGTTTTTCATAAAAGCCCTTACGTTTTAGAGAAACCATTTTTACATTAAATATTTCATAGCTAACTTATTTATTTTCGATAAAGTATTTAATTTTCTATAATGTAGACTCAAATTTTAAATTCGAAACACAAAAGTTATATTTTAAATAATATTATATTATACACTCACATATATCAAATCACATGGGTCAATTTAGATTATGAAGGGGATTCAAATAGAATTACCCGTTATTATATGATTTAATTCAATGATTGCTTCACTATTTTTATTACAAAAAAGGATCTGCTACATGATACCATAGATTGGTTTCTTTTTGCTTTGAACACAGAAAACACACACATTCTTAACATAAAAAGGGTCAAGGAAAGGTTTTAGCATATTTGAGATTCTTATTCAATTTTTCTACTCTTATTGTTCATCTAATAGTTCTTGTATTATATTTGTTTTGTATGTCTTCTAAGATAGCTCTTTCTTTGACAGGAAACTTGATCCTCAAGAGCAACCTTCAACAAAATAATGACCAGAATTTGTAAGTCATTTTCTTTGTGTTTTCATTATACAATAGTACCTCACTATTTCAAGTTAAACACATTATATTCAAGAGCAAACTGGACAAAAAGGTTATCAATTTACATCCAAATTTCATTTGAGGTACAAAACTAACTTTGTTAATTAAAGGTATTGAATTATAACTTTAATTAAACTGAGGATTTTCTTAAACTTCTTGAGTGGGTAACCAGTCACATATATTAAAGAGCATCTCAATATGTGTTTACCATTTTACAATTCTATTAAGTATTGGTAAGTCTTACACATTTATACAACTTCACATCATAATGGACATCTAGCATTCACATTATCATTTCTCAAGCTTGCAGTTATTCATTTATTCAAGGTTTTTAGTTTATACTTCAGCAAGTATGGTAGATGTAATTGAAATAATGATTGCCATTTTGCTTTTAGTAATCCATTCAGGGATGATTGGGACCCTGTCATCAAATGTTATGAACTTTTATGTACTCAAGTCTTTTCACATTTTAATTTAGCCTTTAATTAATAAAACAGTAATTAACTTCAACATGCTTTAATTTACATAAGTTATGCAGGATAATCAAATGAAAAGTATAAAAGAATGCAAGGCTCTCATAAGGTACACATTATTGAGTTCAAATATTCAACTGGATGATGTCTTCTAAAATGTGACTATTAATCAAGTCTTTTGACACTTTAATTTAGGTTTTAATTAACAGAACAATAAATTCAATGTGTTTTTCCAGATCAGTTCAGTAATGAGTAAATGTTGCAAAAGTTTTAGCATATAAACCTGCAGAGTATCATTGGTTTGAACGACTTCGACGGCTACATTCATGTTTTTTGAATTTTTAACGACGATACCTGAAGCCATGTTGTTGATTTCTGAGTTCTCAACAATGATAACTGAGGCAGAGTTGATGATTCCAGAGTTCCTCCATGAATTGTGTACAGAAATTTGTATTATATCATCTCCTTTTAGTTATAGCAAATCTAGTTTCCAAGTTTGTTAAGTTGTAGGCTTTTAATTAGCTGTAATTTCTTAGTGTGTTGTGATTGTACATGATGCATAAATGTATGTACTACTAATTTTTAAGAGTGTAAAACTTTCAGGAGAGAGTTAAAGGCTTTATATATTAATAAAGATATATGAAATTTTTACCACCTCAGATTTAGCCATGATCATATTCTTTCTACACCACCAAAAATCAAGGGTTTCTCAAATTTCATGCAAAATAAACAAAAGAACAACCCTCCATTCTTTAATTAATCTGGATTCCAACATTCTAAACCTCACATGTTAAAATATAATGTGAAAGAACCTTGACCATACAATTCAACTTTGTTTCTCTTATATAGATGAATCTAACATCAAATGTTTTCCTAGGAGCTCATCTCATGTATCCTAGATTATTTTACATATCAAACTTATAGATAAAATTCTAAAAAAAAAAAACATAAAAAATGGCTTTCGAAGGGGGACGAAGGAAGAAAATTACAGTAATCGCGTTGGCTACGATCCTTGTAGCGGCAGCTATCGTGGGCACGATTGTAACCGTTAGAAGAAACAAGCATGTCGAAATTGATCTGGAAAAAGCCGGTGGCATGAAAACCGGTCTCTTGATCGCTACCGCAGTCACGGCAACAACCGTTATAATTCTTTGCAAATACACAGATTTCCGAGAAATTTGCCGGGAAACATTGGACAGAATAAGAACTGGAATAAGAGAGCCTAGAGAACTCATTAAATCGAGTTTTAGTGTTGCGGTGCAAAATATCCAAATCGCGATCGAAAAAGCGACCCCCTTGCGACAAGTAACAAAAGATGCAAGGGCCGCAATGGCGTTAGATCAATGCAATGAGCTTCTCAATATCTCGATAGAAGATCTTAAAAGATCAATTGATAGGTTTAATATTTTTGATATAACAAAAATGAGAGATAATACTATTGAGCTTAGGGTTTGGCTTAGTGGTGCTGTTACTTATCAAGAAACATGCCTTGATGCATTTGATAACACTACTGGTGAATCTGGAGTCACAATGACAAAATTGTTAGATTTAGGGCACAAACTTACTAGAAACAGTCTAGCAATGATTGATGGTGTTATTGAGTTATCTGGTGGTAACCCTAGACAAAACCGACCTCGGACTCCGAGACAGATTCCGTCAAACACTGTTATTGACTGGAAGTTTGACCACCCCGAGGTTCCTGAGCCGAAGCCGAAGAATGTTATTGTTGATTGGAAGGTTAACCGTCCTGGGGGCGGGGTCCCTGAACCGAAGCCGAAAAATGTTATTATTGATTGGAAGGTAGACCAACCCGAGGTTCCACAGCCGAAGCCAAAGCCGAAGAATGTTATTTTTGATTGGAAAATAAACCGCCCAAAAATTCCCCAACCGAAGCCCAAGCCCAAATCCGTTGAGGTCGATTGGAAAGTGGACGAGCCCGAGGTTCAACCCAAGCCCAAAACCATAGCGGTTGGTTGGAAGACAGATGTCACCTTCTCGCATTCGCATTCGAGGACAGATGGAAACCGAAGGATGCTCGACCAAATGTCGAATGATGAGGAACCCGGTTTTGAATCGAAGTTGCAAATGGTTGAAGACAACTCCAATGAGGAAATCATTCCAATTCCTGATTCTAAGCCAATAGTGTCAAATGAACCTAACACACCTTCATGGGCCGATGGTTCAAGGCGGTCGCTAATTAACGTCGACCCAAAGAATATAAAACCGAATGCGGTGGTGGCTCAAGATGGGTCGGGTAATTTCAAGACTATAACGGAAGCTGTTAATACGGCTCCCCAAAAGTCATCAGCACCATTTGTCATATTTATTAAGGCAGGAATCTACAAAGAATATGTTACTATTCCTAGGCATGTTGACAACGTTGTCTTCCTAGGAGAAGGTCCAACAAAAACCAAGATCACCGGAAACAAGAATTACATTGACGGAGTTGCTACGTATCATACTGCTACTGTCGGTAAGTTTTAATTTATTGGCATGTAGCGGATCATGGTCTAGTGATGGTCAGATGCTAACGTGACAGTCAGTCGTAACAGTAATAACAGTCATTATTGCGCGTGCTTTCTATAATATGGTCTTGTTTTGTGCTTACAGCGGTTAACGGTGATGGGTTCATGGCTAAGGACATAGGGTTCGAGAATACAGCCGGACCCGACAAGCACCAAGCCGTAGCACTGCGAGTCTCCGCTGATATGACCATTTTCCACAACTGTATAATGGACGGTTTTCAGGACACCCTCTACACTCACTCATATCGCCAATTCTATCGACAATGCAACATCAGCGGCACCATCGATTTCATCTTCGGGAACGCTGCAGCCGTTTTCCAAGACTGCAAGATGATAGTCCGGAAGCCAATGAACAACCAAGCGTGCATGGTCACTGCCCAAGGCCGTAAGGACCAACATTCTGTGGGTGGCCTGGTTCTTGACGGCTGCACCATCACAGCCGAGCCTGAGTTCTTAACCGCGGTCCCAATGCCCAAATCGTATCTCGGCCGTCCATGGAAGGAGTTTTCAAGGACCATAATTATGCAATCTTTCATCGATAAGAATATCGACCCCGAAGGCTGGGCTCCATGGACAGGAACCTTTGCCCAAGATACATGTTTTTATGCTGAACTTAACAACAAAGGTCCAGGTGCAGATACTACAAAGAGGGTCACTTGGAAAGGCATTAAGAAAATTTCTCAACAAGAGGCTCAGAGTTTTGCTCCTGGAATATACATACAAGGAGATTCATGGATTAAGGGTTCTAGTGTGCCTTATGATGCTGGATTAATGAGGGTCTAAATTTCTTTGCTTGTATATATGGTAATTCTACTTCTTTTTTTCCATTTGTTTTTTTATTTTTTTCTTGAGATAAATTCATATTTGTTAGCTAGTTGTAATGTTACTGTAAAAAGTCTTATTTGTATGTAGTACAGTTTGTATCCTTGAATCAGAGATATATGTATCATAAGTGCGTCATTTTACGCATAATTAAAAATTTAATAAAAAATAAAATTAGTTGATTTTTGAGGAATTCGAGATCTAAAATTTTGAATTGTGAGATATAATGTTACTGATTTACGGCATGAGAGTGAAGATGAATATCATGTTGGGTATTGTGTCATAATATCGAACGAATGTGATTATGTAATATGCAATAATATATCGGTCTTGTGTTAGACTTTTGCCATACACAACAATTAGTTGTTGTTTAGACCATTTTATTCTTAAATAGGTGGATGAAAATAAAAGATAGTAAGATTCTAGTGGTATAAAAGTCACAATTGTTGTATATGGTCAAATCTTGTTGTGTAGAAATCAATTCCCTATTTTAATTGGTTTTAAGTTAGAATCCAACAAACTTAAATGTCATGGTTGACCAAACAGCCACACACACTCCAACATAACTTATAAGTATCCACATGTTAGATACAAAAAACGTCACACGTGAGGAGGCATGTTAAGTATTCTCTTACATCGGACAAGTGTAACTTTATAATATTCTTAATAAGGGTCTTGTGTTACTACACGCATTGCCCACCAATTAGTTTTAAGTCTCAACTCTGAACCCCACAAAATTACAAATCAAAAAGGAATCATTTTCCGTAAATAAATCAATTTCTTAAATAAAGTCAAAAATGTATCAATTACTTTGTAGATACTACCATGACTCGCAAAATTCACCGCAATAAAAAGAAAATATTTCTCCAATAAAATTTGTAGTTTTATTATCCGAGTTTATCAACCGGCGTAAACTTTTAAAAAAGTTAAATGTTGTGTATAAAAATAATACGTTTATTTATGTTTAAAATAGAATAAAGTTTAAAGCAGAAGAAAGTACACATAATATAACATGATGAAAATGTAAATTTACACAAGCAAAACGTTGAACAATCTTTTTCCATGTTCTATTTATTGGAATCCTATATTTTACATATATATCTCGATTTGCTTGCCATACATACTATTTTGACCTGCCATTTATTTGGCCCCCTATTTAAGCTAGTATGCTAGTTTCCACAGTTTACTAGTTTCCTTTTTTCCCTTTTATTCTTCTTGAATTTATGTATTGGCTGGCCTCCTTTTTTTATTAATGAGAAATCACGATTAATTTGAGACCATCATTTTTATGATGGTATCAGAGCAGGTCTAACCCTTTCGTCACCCTAGTCGGCCCTCTGTCTCACCTATGGCCGGCGACAAAGAAAACATCATGGATACGAACTCTCTGTTCTATATTCATGCGTCTGACTACCCAAAACAAATGCACGTCAACGAAACTCTCACCGATAGCAAGTATGCTGACTGGTCGCAAGAAATGATGAACTTCCTCTTCGCCAAAAGCAAGGTGGGTTTCGTTGATGGATCGATCAATAAACCCGAGAGGACCAACGATGAATATATGCCATGGATGCGTTGATGCAATGGTGAAAGGATGGCTCACCACCGTCATGGAAAAGGATATCAGGAACAGTGTCAAATATGCTGATACAGCCGCTGAAATCTGGACCGACTTACTCGAAAGGTTTGGAAAAGAGAGTGCACCTAGAGCATACGAATTGAAGCAGACTCTCACGGCAACTAAACAAGAAGGTATGTCAGTTTCCGCTTACTATACTAAGCTACGCAGTTTATGGGATGAGATTCAATATGTTTTATCTATCACACGATGTACATGCACTGGCTGCACGTGTAACATAGGAAAAAAGATGATTGATCTCAGGGAAAAAGAAAGGATTTACGAGTTTCTTATGGGACTCGATGATAATTTTTCTGTGATTAGAACTCAGATTCTAGCAATGAGCCCAACGCCAAGTCTCGGGAATGCTTATCATCTCGTCGCGGAAGATGAACGCCAAAGAAACCTTTCCACCGACAAAAGGGCACCCATGGAACCCGTTGCTTTCACGACTTTTATGCCAGCCCGACGTGATACAAGCACCAGGCAGCGTCGAGAGAAAACTTACTCAAAAGAAAACAAACGAAATGACGTTGTTGAACATTGCAATTTTTGTGGGAAAGATGGGCACAACCGGGATGGATGTTTCAAATGAATCGGGTATCCCGATTGGTGGCCGGGAAACAAGAAACGTGATGAAACCAAACCCAAGGCAGCATGTGTTGATACTGGTTCAAGTCCCATTCCAGGTTTGACTAATGACCAATATGAGTCTTTCTTGAAACATTTTGCAGGAAATGAAAACACCACCAAAGACGACAAGACTCCGATAGCTTGCATGACAGGTAAAACTAGTTGTGATACTGAATGGGTAATAGATTCGGGCTCTACCGAACATATTACACACAACACCAACATCCTTGAGAATGTGATTAAAACTCGAAATGAAACCCCGGTTGTCATTCCAAACGGAGACTCTATACCCGTTGAAGGAAATGGAGAGTGTATCTTACCGGGGGGAACCAAGATAAAGGGCATTTTATACATTCCTAAATTCACTTGCAATCTCTTATCTGTCAGTCGTTTAAGCAAAGACCTTCAATCGGCCATAACTTTTTTTCCCGATTTTTGTGTCATGCAGAAACTCTACACGAGGGACTTGATTGGTGCGGGTGAGTGCAGGAAGGGTCTTTACCGAATGGGGATGTTTGGAACCGAGAAGAAGGCCTTGATGACCACTATTGATGCTTGGCATAAAAGGTTGGGCCATGCCTCTAGTGATAAACTTACCCATATTGATTTTCTTAGCAATTTTTCTTTCAATAAGTTGTGTGACTCATGTATAAGGGCTAAGCACATCAGAATTCCTTTTGATAACAGTGAGATTAAAACAGTTAGTTGCTTTGAATTATTACATTGTGATGTTTGGGAAAAATACCGTACACCTTCGTTTTCGGGTGCGAGGTATTTCTTAACGGTTGTTGATGATTTTAGTAGAGCCGTATGGGTATTTTTGTTGAAATATAAACATGAAGCAAGCAAGTGTTTAATTAGTCTTCATAAAATGATAAAAACCCAATTTGGAAAGTCCGTTAAAAGAATCAGATGCGACAATGGTGGCGAGTTCACATCGAATTAAATGTTGAGATTTTATGATGAGGAAGGAATTTTGCTCGAGACAACGTGTCCTCACACCCCACAACAAAATGGGGTTGTGGAACGTAAGCATAGACACTTACTTGAAACAGCCCGAGCACTTAGATTTGAAGCCAACTTGCCCAAAAGATTTTGGGGTGAATGTGTTTTAACGGCCTGCTACATCATCAACAGATTACCTTCAAAAGTAATTGGAAACAAAACACCATACGAAACCATTTTTAAACAAAAACCTGGTTACAATTTTATGAAAGTTTTCGGGTGCTTAGTCTACTATAGAAGCACCGAAACGAGAGGGGACAAATTTGAAGCGAGAGGGAGGCCCGGGGTGTTTTTAGGATATCCACCGGGGACGAAAGGATTTAAAGTTTTTGATCTTGAAAATAAGAAAATGATAGTCTCTAGAGACGTCAAGTTTTACGAAGATAAATTTCCTTTTGATCAATTGTCTCCTGAAACCACCGAATTATTTGAACATCATTATGGGGCCATCCATGATGAAGTTGCGAACAATGTAAAAGCTAGTGATGTTGGGGTCTCGGCTGGACCTGAAAACCAAAGAGATGAGGCTGACTTAGATCGAAGTAAAGACAATGAAGTCCAAACAGAAAGCCCAAGCAAGGAAATTGAGTTAAATCAAGGCCCATGTCACGAAGATAAAGGCCCAACACTAGAACCTGAGACAATAAATCAGGCCCAAAATGAACAACAAGGCCCAAACATCGAGCCTTTGCGAGAGAGGAGAAGTCGGTCACAACCGAAACGTTTCGACGATTACTTTGTCCAACTTCCCCCATCGGTTGATCATGCACAAGCCTCATCAAATCAAGGATCCTCCACGGTACATCATTTAACTAACTTTGTTTCTTATAAACATTTTTCTGAGACTCACAAAGCTTTTCTAGCTGCCATCGACTCAAACGATGAGCCGCAACATTTCTATCAGGCTGTCAAAAGTGATAAATGGAGGGAAGCCATGCAGAATGAAATACGAGCTGTAGAAAAGAATGGCACGTGGACCTTGGAAGAACTTCCCAAAGGAAAACGAGCCATTGACTCAAAATGGGTATACAAAGTTAAATACAAACCCAATGGAGAAGTCGAAAGATACAAGGCTCGATTAGTCGCGAAGGGATTTACGCAATTGGAAGGAGTAGACTACCATGATACTTTTGCACCGGTAGCAAAGCTTGTCATTGCGAGAACTCTTTTAGCAGTGGCCATCAAGAAAAATTGGGTCATTCATCAACTAGATGTCAACAACACTTTCCTACACGGGGATCTTAATGAGGAAGTGTACATGAAGGTCCCTCAAGGTTTTTCTAAAGAAGGAGAGACAAAGGTTTGTAGGCTAAGAAAATCCTTGTACGGTTTGAAGCAAGCATCACGTAATTGGTACAAGAAATTCACGAATGCTCTTCTCGATCTTGACTTCAAACAATCTAAAGCCGACCATTCTCTTTTCATCTACAAACGACAAAAAGTCTTTGTGGCAGCCCTTATTTATGTCGACGATGTTGTCTTGGTGGGGAACGACAATGGAAAAATGCAAGGAACAAAGGATGAACTCGATAAAAGATTTAGCATAAAAGACCTCGGGAATCTTAAGTATTTTCTTGGGATTGAAGCAGCCCGGACATCAGAGGGTATGGTTCTGAGTCAAGGGAAATACACCCTCGACATTCTAGAAGATTGCGGTTTACAAGGTTGTAGACCAAGTACCTTTCCTATCGAGCAGAATCTCAAACTTGACAAAGCAGAGAATGAACCAAAGGTAGATGCCGGGCGATACCGTCGAATAATTGGGAGGTTGCTATATTTGCAAGCCACGAGACCGAATATCACCTACTCGGTTAACATCTTGAGTCAGTTTTTTGCGGACCCTAGACAACCTCATATGGACGCGGTTCACAGAGTTCTTCGGTACCTAAAGGGGACCCCGGGGCAAGGTGTTCTTCTCCCACGAGAAGGGGGTTGCACTCTCACTGCATATTGTGACTCTGACTGGATGGGATCCCTTACACCAGAAAATCCCAAGCAGGATACTTACTTCTTCTAGGCGGGGCTCTTATCTCTTGGAAGACCAAGAAACAATCGGTTGTATCCCGCTCATCCGCTGAAGTAGAATACCGGTCCATGGCATCCACCGTTAGTGAAGTTCTTTGGGTTAGATGGCTTCTAACCGAGTTAGACATCCTCTCTACAAAACCGACCCCTTTGTTTTGTGACAACCAGGCAGCTCGTCACATTGCAAATAACCCAGTTTTCCATGAACGGACCAAACACGTAGAGATGGAGTGTTATTTTGTCAGGGAAAGGGTCGAGTCACAAGAAGTCGAACCACTTCAAATTGCCACTTCCATGCAAATCGCTGATCTTCTAACGAAAGGATTAGGGACCCAACAGCTTAGATTTCTACTTGGCAAGTTGGGCACCAATGACCTCCATGCTCCAACTTGAGAGGGAGTATTGGAATCCTATATTTTACATATATATCTTGATTTGCTTGCCATACATACTATTTTGACCTGCCATTTATTTGGCCTCCTATTTAGGCTAGTATGCTAGTTTTCATAGTTTACTAGTTTCCTTTTTTCCCTTTTATTCTTCTTGAATTTATGTATTGGCTGGCCTCCTTATTTTGTTAATGAGAAATCACGATTACTTTGAGACCATCATTTTTATGACTATTATTATGTAACGACCCGAATTTTTATGATATTATTATCGAGAAATAAAATATTATTTTCGAAGTTAAACTTGTTAATAATAATGAAGGAATATTATTATTTAAAGGAAAAGAGAAAGAAAAATAAAAAGAAATCGAAAATCTGGAAACCGGAGAACGCGACGCGTTTCAGGTTGAGTGTGTCAGTCTGTT
>JAUEJL010111997.1:0-12454 GCA_032274825.1 Drosophyllum lusitanicum | reverse complement strand
AGCTATGATGAGTCATGACGTTTTTTAAGGCGGCACTTAATTTTATATTTTTTTATAAATATTTACATCCAATTTATCATTATTAATATACAAATTACACAAATTAGGAGTAAAGTAACATATACAAATTACAAAATACAAATTTATAGAAATTCAATACACGCGATTGCAAAATGTATACAAAAAAAGCCAATTTTTTTAAAAAAAATATTTTCTGCGCGTCGCACCCTTAAAAACTCGCCATTTGGCGCGTAAAGGCCCGCCTTATGCCGCCTTGTCTCACGCCACGCCTAACCTCGCCGCCAAGGGCTATTTCTTGACGTCGAAGTCGCGCGCCTTGACGCAGCCATGGCGCGTTTTTTAGAACCTGATATACTCAACGTGACAGCCTACTGCTTTGTTCATCAATCCCAAAGTTTACAGAAGGGAAACACAGGTAAATCGCATATTACTACAATAAATTAGCGTCATTGATCAACTCTATATACGTATATACAGATAAATACGACCCATCAGGTCCAACCACCATTACAAGTGTTACATAATCTACTAGACTCCATGGTTAAAACTACCACCATAACTAATTTACTTGTGAAATAAACAACAGAATAACTAACAGTAATCATCCAGCTTCAAGCAGCTCGTCTGTTTTGGATTATTAATGTCTATTAAAAGTCTGATTTTAAAAGCTTCGCCCGTGGGAAAACATTGATGTTCCCAAAGGGATCTGCCTGCTCCACATGGATGTAATCTTTGGTCTTCAGAACCTGCAAAATGGGTGCATTATTAATACAACCAAAATGGTAACTTATGTCTTAATGAACCAATTAGCTTAACTTCAAACATAATAAGATCTAATAAATAGGGTTTTTCTGGTTTAAAGTGATTTAGTTTCTTGAAATTTACTAATGTTTCAAAGAACATCCTTGATGCCTCCTTGCGTGTTTTGCCAACTAGCAGATTGTTCACAGCAAGCATGTTCCTTCCACGTTCTCCTTCCTTGTCAAACATGATTTGCAGGTACTTTGCAACAGCCCTAATCATAAATTCACAAATGTAAGCACTATAACTTTTTTAATAAGTAACCTAAACAATAAATGTACATATACATACTTTGTACGCGAGGACCATCCACTGTTGTCAATAACACGTGTGGCTTCCACATCAGGCGCGTAATCACCACCATCGTCATCATCAGCATCATCAAAATTCAGAAAATCTGAAGAAACACCAGGACAGTATTAGTATTTCTTTCCAAGAAAGAAAACGGGTAACTTAATCACCACAAACAAAACAAGGAGTAGATAATGCAATAAAGAGGCATATTTTTTTCAATTTAGTGCCATGATATATTTAGAAATGGACTGAAATCAATGCAAACCTGTATCATGTTCAGCTGCAGAATGAGTAATATCCTGCACCAAGAAGGCAAAATAAGAATTCACAAATAATCATTCTTTTATAATAACACAACAATAAGAAATATTTCACTTACGTCATCATTATCAACCACCCTGTTATCAGTGGGGATATCTTCTACATTCATTGCAGGCGTCTCAAAAGTAACCTGATGACCTGAATTTTCTCTTTGGTCCAATGAAGCATCTTCCAAAACCGGATCAACTTGAGTGTTGTATTCTGCACCTTTTACAAATTCCTCACCAAATATACCATTATAGACCAAGTTCTGTGCATCAGACTCCACATGTGAAGTTAAGGCTGCATCCTCGTTTACAACCCCTTCTTCGCTCTTCGTGATTTCATTTTCTTGCTCATGTTTTTCTTCTGGTATATCTTTAACAGGAGCATCATCAATCTCTATTTCAGAAGCCATGTCAATAGGCTTATTGCTATTTAAATCCACATCAACAGACTGCGAGTCCATATTATCATTTGAATGGACACCTGGAGCATTGGTTTGCAAAGAAGCATCCATCTGAACCCCAGCCAGTGCTGCTGACATGTCAAAAGTATCATTTGGGATTATATTAGCAGCATGTGCTGGTGGTTCAACCTCAGTAGGCATAACAGAAACTTCCATATTATCAGCATCATCTGGAAAGCTTTTTGCATCAATTGCCATTGCAGTTCCTTCCCCAAAAAGATCATGTTCTAACCTCATGGGTTCAGCCATGTTTTCACTTTCAACTACCTGTGTTTGACCTCCATAATAATCCAAACTAACAGACTTATATTGGCTGTCTGTTACCGATGGAATCTCAGTTGGCTCTGCAACAGGATCAAAGTTACCCTCAGCTTCATTTTCTTTAGGAACACTTGGCCCAACTTCTGGTTGCGTGTCTTTTTCAATATTCTCGGAAATTGATTTTGGGTCTTTTCCACCTTCTAAAGGAGCAACCTCATGGGAGACGACAATTTTTCTTATATCACGTAACTGAATGTGCAAAGAAGCCAATTTGGTTGACACCCCTGTAAAATATCGCATTGTCAGTCGAGCTACCTCCAGCAACAGAAATGTTCTATTTTTCTAAATTTATATGGTAAATGCAGGATAAAGTGCAAATGGTGAATCACTAAACAGTGTTATCTACGGGACTCATAAATATCAAGATATTAAATTAAAGGTAAAATATGGTTTAAGGTTTGTTTGATCCCCGCTTCGGACTTGGGTAGATAATAAGATTTGTTTCGAATTTGGATTCAGGGTCTCAGATTTAAGCTTCATTTGGATTTAGTCTTTAGGTTTTTATTCTTTTGGGTATTTGGAAGTCAATTTGTTTACGTTCTGCGTTTATTTAGATTTTATGAAGATGAAGAATATGGTATTTAGTGGTTTGGGGTGGTGGTTGGTTGAAGATTTTGAATATGATGAACATCTAAGAAGATTTGAAGAGGATGCAGAACATCCAAAGAACACTTAAACTCATAACAAATTGTAAATTAACTATAATATTATTAAATCATATATAAAAATATGTTTAGTTAAAATGAATGATTTAACTTATTAAAAAAATATGTTTAATCAAACAACAATTATTACTCCCTTTCATCCCAACATTATTGTCCACTATACTTTTTTGGTATGTCCCAAAATAATTGTCCGCTTCTAAAAAAATATTGTCATTAGTTGTTACGTTTCCTATTTTACCCTTAATTAATTACCATTATTACATCTTTAACAAGTCAAAGGGTGTGTTTTTCCACTAATTAAATGTAAGGCTAAAATGAATTTTCCACTAATTAAACCTTGTATTAACAAACGGTGTGTTTTTTGTCTGTGGACAATAATTTTGGGACAGAGTGAGTATTAAATTGTAACAATAATTGGATAAACGTTATAAATAACTATGTATAATTTGCAACATTTTATTTCAAAAAAGGGCTAAATAATAAATTTAACTTTTTATAAAATAATGTTGTACACTTGTACTGCCATGTCAGCATCATAAACAGACAATTGAACATTTTGCCACGCCACAATACCATGTCAGGTAGCCTATATCAATCATTTCACCAACTTGTAAGTTTATTTTACCCTGTCTACACGTGTTGAGATTTAAGTTACCCTTATTGAGCATAAGTCAAGCACATGCTCCCAAGTAAATGTTGGCATGGTTTAATGCAACTTTCCCTAGATCATAATAGATAAGTGATAGTTCAGAAACTAGGAATTCTGAATTGGTCCACAAACAACTCACCAGTAAATATGGGTTCACTAAAAATTTCATCTTCCCAGAATTGTTTCTCAAGCATTGAAATTTCAGAACGAGTGCAAGGAGCTTTCTTTCTTAATCGCCGAATGTCTTCGGTGTTCGTCAATTGCTGACGTATTGTGCTGTTTGAAATGAAAAGGGAATTTGTATCAGTGTTTCCAGACAACAAATTACTAATATCAAAACCCAATCTCTTTTGAGCATTCAGCAATCAGCATGATTATAATGAACATAGAGGCAAGCACAGCATGCAACAACCATAAGGTAGGTAAAACACGATAATGGAACATACTCGCCATGCAAAACCATGTTATCATCCATGAGCACCTTCCTTTTTAGGATGCCAGTCTTCGGTGCAGATGCTCGCCTTCGTTTTGTAGGAGGTGTCACAACAGGAGTAGGCTTCGTTTTTAATATTGAAGATTTTCTTCCAACTACACCCAAAAAAAATCCTCGTTTAAGAAATCAATTGAAAATGTTACAAGGAGAATAAAAGTCTGAAGCATATGCTTACCTAATATTGAAGACAACAAATCATCATCATTCAAAACAGGTTGTCCAGACATATTTATGGTGAATCCCGAAGATCCATTTACATTTGGATTCTGAACACTCATATTTGTAGTGAAAAAACCTGAAGACCCATTTAAATTTGGATTCTGAACAGTCATATTCGAAGTGAAAAAACCGGAAGATCCATTTAAACTTGGGTTCTGAACACTCGTATTTGTGGTAAAAAAACCCGAAGATTCATTCAAATTCAGAGTCTGAGGAGTCATATTTGTGGTGAAAAAACCCGAAGATTCATTTAAATTTAGGCTCTGGGCAGTACTCATTGAGCTTTCAGCAAAACTGCGCTTTTTTCCTGATGTTGCGACTATGTCTTTTTCGAGTGGTGTAGTTTCCGGTACGAAATGTCTGGGGGGTACATCCGAAAGCCAATGTGGTAGAGAGAGTCGTTTCTCAGGGGCAGGGAAGTCAGAACTGTAGGGGCTGTTCATGTTTTCTACTTCCACCTGCGGCCTGTTGATGTTTTCTACTTGAGCCTGCAGCCTGCTGATGTTTTCTACCTGAACCTGCGGCCTGTTGATGTTTTCTACTAGAACCTGCGGCCTTCCAATCACATTATCCACCCGAAATTGCTCATTCTGACGAATTTCAGCATGATGAATTTCTGGAAAGTTGTTTACCAATGCTTCAGTTGCATGAGGTCCTTGTGCTGGAAAGGAAAATAATCAGAGAATTTATGTTAATTGAGAAAACATGATTATCAAAATGTAGCTTTTAGTTTCTTACCATTAGTTTTGTGGTTCAGCGGAGTGACACATGGCCTAAGACCAGGGAAGTCGGAACTTGGCATGCCATAATGAGACAGAATTGGAATCATGGAATCTTTAGGTTCCAAAGAAGCAGGAACTTGGGGGATACCAACAAGGTTGTCTTTACCAGAGGGTTCGATGTTTGATTCTGATTCAGTGGTAAGCTGGCATGCATTCTCCTGATTTCCTGCACAATTAAAATCAAGTTAGACAAATTTCCAAAACCAATTTCCTGGAAACTGCTAGCAGGATTTACTTAAAACTAATCATAGCGTGCCTTGATATTCTGAATAGTTTTCATTGGCAGTGCGAACTTCAGGCTGTCCATCCCTAACATTTTTATTTAATAAATCTTCCACTTTGGCAGGATCAGCAGACACAGAAACAACAGCTTCACCTAATAATAGGGATTCTGTATTAGATGTTGAACCAAGATTACCCATCAACATCTGTTCTGTTGCTGCGGCAATATGTGGTAGTGACTTCTCATGAGGCTCAAATTGATTATGATGTAACATCTGTCCCGTAGCTGCAATGTGTGATAGTATTTTCTCATGTTGCTCAAATTGATTATGATGTAACACCTCTTCTGTAGCTGCAATGTGTGGTAGTGTTTTCTCATGTGGCTCAAATTGATTATGAAGAATCTGTTCTGTTGCTGCAATGTGTGGTAGTGTTCTCTCATGAGGCTCGAATAGATTATGATGTAGCATCTCTTCTGCAGCTGCAATGTGTGGTAGTGTTTTCTCATGTGGCTCCAATTGATTATGATTATTATTATGAAATGTCTCTTGTGTTCCTGCAACATATGAAGGTGATTTCTCATGTAGGTTATGATGTTCATGTGGGAGACACTCAGCATTCTTGCTGGAAGCATTTTCTAAATTCTCTTTTACTGCAAATTCTGTTATACTATGACTTTCTGGTTCCTGATGATCATCACATGTAGAAGTTTCTTGAATGTTGGACAAATTTGGTTCTTCCCATAGTCCAGGGGTACATGGAGCCTGGGCATAATCAACTGGTTCATTATCACCATCGTACTCATCATCCAACTGCTGATATGGAACAAGACAATGTTACATGTGAGATTTTGAATTTCAAACTTTAAAAAAAGTAATATCAAGATAATAATTTCCAAGTTGTATGGACCTGATTTGCAATGCCAATATCATTAGCATGAGCAGATGATGCCTGAGGATCAACACTGAAATGGAAGGATGATGTATTCATGTTAGAAGTTGAAAATATGAAGATGTGGGTAAAAATATTATTAGACTCTAAACATGCGAAGATATTATGGACAGTTGGCCATGAACACACCCTTATCATTAATAATTCATATAATATCATATCATGCTTTATGTCATTTCCTTTCATATGCAAATACATGCATAGAAACACACTGGTGGAGTGGCTATAGAAGCAGATATTAAGTGTAATGTATGTAATGCATTTACCTAAAAGCATAAATAATGTCTTGAAACTAGAGGTGGCAGTAAAATTGGCAGGTCAAAAAATGCAACTTTTGGTACATTCAGGGCTGGGTTAGCCCAAAACACTTTAACAACTAATGTATCATATTATATAAGTTATAATTTTCAATAGTAATCTAATATTTTGGATACAAATGATCTAAGAGGTTTTATGGCTTTACGCCTTAGCTAGCTACTTTCGAGTTTCAACCCATTTGACCCCTTTCCTTTTTAGCTAAGTTTTTAATTTAATCAGTTCAGTCTCATTACTGTGTTACATATAAAGACGTAACCAAATCAGAACCATCCACAAGAAAATGTTCCAAAACTGCCACCTCTAAAAGCTATAGAAATTTCAATGTGTCATAAGGAAATATATATTGACACCAATAACGAATCTATAACCTAGTAATCCACTTTTACTTCGCTGAAGTGTAACAATACTCTGAGTCCAGCTTAGATAATGAAAGAAGATAACGGCCATCAGCACATTCAGAATCCTAAATCGTAAATACTTTAAAGATATTGGCCAAGCAACCATCCCCACAGAGTAAATAATTTATGGTACCAAATAGAGGTGAAATAATTGTGTTAACACACACAGGGAGAGAACATACTCTGAGTTCGATGTACCGGCAGTAGCAGCCTTGTCGACCAATAGTTCCTGCTTTCATTGAAGTGCTTTAGGTAAACTCATGCAAATAACCACATCCATACACTATCATATCTTTAGTTTTTAAAGTGGCATTGCTTGTGAATCTTTTAAATAAAAGATAGTGTGATGACTATATCAGCAATACATGGGGATACATGATATGAAGTACATTAGAGATCTCTAAGAGTCCAAGTGATATTTATGGTTGTGCTTTCTGTGTGAGTTACTACAACTAGTATGCTACTGTACAGGCATACAACTGCTTGAGGGCTTCAGTAAATAGAAAAAACCGTATTGCTTTGAAGTTTAAAAGTTGAATACTTGAATCTAACAGTGGTATAAAATCCAAGTACCTTATTAGAGAGAAAACTTTTAATGTCTATAAACCAGAATACAAATACAAATTTATGACACAAAAAAAGTTTAGGATACTACCAGATTTCTGGTAGGGATCTTATATAACGCTTATCTAAATCTAAAATATTAATTTGTAGGTGTTTAAGATGATCACCTAGACATCACAAAAGATGGGAGTTTGACAGGTACAGTTCATGCTCTGTGTTCTTAAGTAATTGTGTTGCCAATGATGTCAGAATCAAATCAGCATAAACTATATCAATCAAAATTTAAATAATCGACATGCACAAACAAAATGGTCTCTTCGGTCCAAGACTGATTCAAAATGATAAAGGACGCACCTAAAAAGTAATATAATAATATAAGTAATCCGTTATAAAGCAAACATTTAAAAAGTAGATAATAAACTAATGAGATTCTGTCATACTTTGACACTGGTGAAACATAAGGTTGACCCACAAAGATGTAAAGGAAAACCGTAAAATGGAAAGAACATGGCTAGGCACTCCTTTAAATTGAAACATGATTCAACTTCTATGAGACTATAATGATTTGGGAGAAGTAGAAAGGGTGAAACGTATTTTTTTTCCTTTAAAATAACAAAAAACAGAGACCAAGGGGGGTTTTTCTCAACACTTCATGCTCCCAACATGTCAGTTTCCTGAGCACTACTAAGTGGTTCCACATATGACAACATTCTATGAGGAATATGTTTACCTCATCAAGGTCCAAACCAGATGCATCGTCATCACCAAATCTCTCTATAAACAAAAACAAAACAAAAGGATAAGAGTTAAGAATTGACTGCATGGAGATGTTGATTATATCTTTTATAAATGAAAAGATGCCAACCATCAAGTCCAAATTTAGATGTAGTGTAAACAACACCATCCATGGTATCTTGCAATGTGATCTGGTCCTTTGAACTGATGTGGTGATCAACATAATTACTGCAAAATATTTAAATCAGCAAGCAAACATCAGTACAAATAAGTGAAATTACCAGCACCCTAACCAGAAAAAATCACATTTTCTTTCAAACTGTCTTTTAAAATCTTGAGCACCCTCATATAATTTTCAACCCGCTTTATTAATAGCCAACAAAGTAATGGTGATGCTATAAAGACCACAAGCTAAGGTGTTGTATTATAATTGACAAAAACTAACCCCTCATTGTCTGGCAGCTCAAAATCATCAAGATCGAAAGTCTCAGGCAGGGTGATCGAGTGATATGGAGCAGTAGATTCTTCAGGTGGCAAGTCAACTGCTGTGGAGCGAAAAGCTTGCTTGACTTTAAGCAAAGCCTCACTGCAATCATCAAAAAGGTAATTTACCTTTCTTGAGTATATCCTAACCACACCAAGCAAAAGATGGCTTGACAACCGGAGTGCAATAGGCATCTCGGGAAAAAGGATTGAATCTGTCAAAACCAAGTAGAATAATATAATAAATAAAGCAATTTATTTATCGCACACACAACATATACATAATTATGGAGTAATTTATGAAAGGATCATACAACTTTTACATCAAAGAAAACTTAATCCACAGAATCCGTTCTATACATTCCACTGCTAAAATATATAATTATTCCACTGAAGATCATGTCCCTAAGTCCCATACTTTCTGAAGATTTCAATTTTAACCACTTAATACCTTCTACACAGTCCCCCTAACAAGGTAGATAAAAGCTCCACTATTTCAATGGGATGCATCACACCATGTTTTCTGAAGATTCAGTGTCTTATCAAGCTCATTTAAACTTAAAAGTAGTACAAAAAATCCTAATTGTGTCTGAAATATGAGAAACTAATGTCAGAACTCCAAATCCCACTTAGAATTTCCTTTTTCCTGCCACTTAACCCACCTACACAAACTGCACACTTCAGATGTCAGTAACTATTTACCAAGTATCATATATAAAACTTAAAGTATCCTACCTTCACAAAAATCATAGCATCGAACAAGAAGCCACTCTTAAAAGAGGAATACCTTAAGGTATATCATGGATCAAAATATAACTCTATATTTCATAGGGCTTCTTTCTATATCAATAAGTTTCATTGAACCCAGAGATGAAACAGTGGAGAAGTATCTTAGGTCATCAAATATCAATAGGTTAATTATGTTTCAATTTGTATCTTCGAGAAGGAAAGTAAAAATTACTACTTCTTCCCCAAAAGACAAGATCACTAGTTCTTCCCTAAAAGAGAAAACCACAAAGAAAACTGTACAGCAAAACATAAAACTTGAGGCTATTTGGTACTCCTTTGCTAGGCACAACTAAATGAGCCTCTTTTGTCTAAATTACAAAGGTAAATTTTAGTTTATTTAAGGAAGGAAGTCGAGGTTTCTCCTGCAATATATGCCAAGAATGTGCAGTTCATACAGTAAAAGTATAAGGAGAGATTTCAGGTCCCAATAGAATATTCTCTTAGCTCCTACAGCAACTGTTAGCTTAAAAACAAACGCCATAAAACACTTTCCTGATTGAGTGCAATACCAGCAGAGTTCTGTTAACTAGCTAAACCATTAACACTTATTAATAAATTAGCCAAACTCAAAAAGTATATATTTGGCCAAAAAGAATTATATTATAAGCTTCTAAAAGTACCTATTCCTGCAGGAGTATACAAGAAGTTCAACAGAAAATTTGGGCGGAATTAATAGATTACCTACAGAGACGCCGATATCAGTATCAGCAACCTGATTTTTGCGGAGCTTCCTCTCCAAATGAGCCGCGATCCATATCGTCCCTAAAGGACCCTTTTTCGCTAATATAAACTGCGAATAAAACATGCTTCCTTCAAGATTTCATACAAATTTTCTCCTAACTTACAAACCCTAGACTTCACTGCTTCTTAACCACTAAAGTAACTTTAAAATCCACAATCTTCAAACGGTTTTCCCTTAGAAAAAGTACCACTTTTCCCCCCTGGTTCAATCAGGACCCATGTCTAAAGCTCTGGTAACTCGTGCCATCATCGAGCAACAGCTTCCAAATACTTTGCCAAACCAAAATCGACCCAAATTGAAGACCGTGGTCGACGAATCACTTGACGGGCCAAAAAACCCTAGATTTAGCTGATAATCAAGGAATAGATCCAAAAGAGATTTAAGAATTAAGACATCCAGCTTGAACAACCGACTTAACAGCAGCTCCGAATACGTGCTCCTGCGTGGTTTGGAGTGGAATTGAAGGATTTTCTATATACGTTGGAAGTTATTGTGGAGTTGTAGATGGGGGAAGCGTGAGTTATTGAAAGAGATTTGAATGGAGATTTTTGGAGAGAGAGAGAGAGAGAGGGGGGGTCAAAGAGTGGGTGTGCAAGTGTGTCGATACGTCTTGTGTTCATTGGATATGGTAGCAACTGGTGGTAAGCCCGCGGCGCATGGGGACATGTTTTCTATCGCTAGTTCGGGCTTGTTTGGACATAAATTTGAAGGATGTTTGGTTATACAGTTATTTAATTGAGTTCGAGTAATTATTAGTTAGTTGTAAATAATTGTGTAAAATGCGGTATTAATCGTATTATCGTAATAGTGACTATATTGGAATCATATTCATTCGTAAATAACTTGTTAAATTCCGTTTTAGTAAATAACTTGTTAGGTTTTATTGATTATATACACATATGTATATATTTTACTATGACTATGATTGTGATATTTTTTCTATTTTAATTAAAATATTAGTGATGAAAACTAGCCAAGTTGAGCTCGAGTGTAGTATAGTCGGACTTGCTTATGATTTATTAAGCTCGGGTTTGGCTTATTATGAGATCGTGGTATTGAGCTCAAACTTGACTTTGGATTTACACAATTCGGACTTGGCTCGTTTTCGTCTAGGCTTAAATATTGTTTGAGCTTTTCATTAAAAAGGATACATATAAATACAAATAGTGAGGTATAAAATATAAATTATATTGTATGTGAGGTTGTCTTCTTCAATGTACCATACTTTACCATTTTTATTAGAACACATTGTGTAATAATGCAATGAACTTTGAAATATAATTTCTTGAATGTCAACAAAATGGGCAACAAATTTGCTTTTCACTGTGATAATCGATTATGGGTTTTGTTCATTTGTTTCCTCAATCTATATATGAACCTCAAATATGAATATCGTTTGTTTATCGAACTGCTCATGAACCCTAAATCAAGATGGGTATTTTTGTTTGTGCATGGTGGCCATAACTGGATTTCCTTTGTTCTTTGTTTATTCATGGTTTATATGTTCTAATCATGAATTGAATCGCATATCTCGGTTTGTTCTTTGTTTAAGCAGATGAATAACATGTCTATGAACCCTAACTCTAAAGGAAAAATCGCAAAGATGAAAATGAACATAAACCAAAAGTGGAAGATGAAGGTGAACAATAAAATGTGGAAGCTGAACATGAACAATCAAACTAAAATGGGGAAGATGGCGATCAACAAATCATGAAGACATATATAAGGAACAAATCTAGAAGATGAAGATGGAACCCCACACGGGGCAGGTGACGAGGATGATAATATTAATAATAATAAAAACTTTTGAAATATTTTTATATGTTGATTACACATTAACATCCACATCAGATCCACGTAAACATTATCCGTTATACGTTAGCAAGTGACCTACTATAGCAAGCTAGATACAGTGATACACACAATAACGCTTTTTTAAATGTTTGTTATATTAAATAGTAACCTTGAAAGATGAATACATGCGGTGATAAAATGGGCAAGTTTAGTATATTTCATAGAAGATAACTCTTGTATATAAAACTCATTTAGACTTTTTGATATTAAACGATCTCAATTATTGAAGCTTGACTTTGGGTCTGTTTTTTAAAATGAGTTTTAGTTCAATCTTATTAAGACTCAACTCGTTTTAAGTATTTAACGATGTAACACCCCGATTTCGAGAACCAAATTTTTCTTTTTAAAATACTTATTTATAATTTTCACTTAAATACGCAGCGG
>JAUEJL010111986.1:0-10878 GCA_032274825.1 Drosophyllum lusitanicum | reverse complement strand
ATCATTTCCCCCCCCCCCCAAGAAAATACCTAAAAAGGGGTTACGAGTACTCAGCTTAGTTTACAGATTTTGTCACTTGATTCGTGCTCGCAAATCTACAACAATCGAATGATCTGAGTTATATTTTATTCACACGTAAAAGTCCTCTTTGTACTAACTTTGAATCATCAAGTTTAATTAGGATTCGCGATTAAGTTTTACACTAGGTGCATAAGTGTATCAATTTCTTAGGCCTAACCCCAATATATATATTTAAGATTTCAAACCTTGTTTATTTTCCTTTTTATATGTGTAGGTTAAATTCCGAAAATTTGGGTAAGCTTCGTGTATTTTTAAAATAAGTCAAACATCCTAATAATTTTCCTAAATTTTTAGGGCAAAGACCTTTACGTCTCTATTATTTTATATAAATTTTTCCAGAGTTGAAAAGCATGTTTATTATTTTAAAGAAAGTCTTTAATTGGTGTCGGTCAGAAAATGCCTCCAGCTTGCGCGACATAAATTTCTTATTTATTTAAATTACTAAACAAACTTAATAAAATCTAAATTTTTACAGTAACTTAAAAACACCTAAAAATCCATTCATACAAAATTTTGTCCTCTAATTCGGATTTTTGAATGGTTTACAATATTTTAAACTCTGATTATGGAAATTCCTTAAACTTCCAGATTTGTCAATTAAAATTTTTTTTACCCAATTAAAATAGAAAACAAACCCAATAAATTCTAATATTTTCTACAGTGCTTATAAACACGCTAAAGTTGACCCATATTAAGTTTTGGCCTCTAATTCGTAATCTTGGATGAGTTATGATGTTTTAAACTCTGTTATAGAAAAACCCTAGAATTTCCAGATTCGACAACGAAAATGTTTTTAACTGATTAAAATAGAAAACAAACTTAATAAATTCTAATATTTTTACCGGACTTTGAAAACTCATGGAATATGCCCTAGTTTATTTTTGAGAATTTTCGAGATGTTTAGAATAGGTTTTTGTAATATCAAAGTTAGTAGGGTAAACTGTCAGAAGTAACCAGATTTGCGCGTCTATACGTTTTTGATCATTTGGGCGACCAAAACTCCTTAATTTTGCATGAAATCAGTTGGAGTAGAAAATACACTCTTTGAACTTAATTTTAGAATAAAAAATCGATTTATTTAACTTTGTTTTGATTGAAATATGATCTCTTAAAGTTCATCTATGATTTCCGTCCAAAAAACAGATTTAAGATTAGGACCCTTTTAGCCAAAACGATTATTTCTACGATTTGGTATTCGACTAAAACATGTTAGATTCATTATTTTCATATATTATTAGGGTGGTTCTGGTTCATAAGATGACCCAACCACTAAGATCTCATTAGGACCAAAATTGAAGAAAGAACGGGTAGAAAGATAAGTAGAACGAAGGTTTTACCGGTTTGGCCGACTCGTGAAGAACCGAATCCTTGAATGCTCCAACTATCACACCCACGAATAAAGAAGCCACAAAAAAATCAGATCCTTGACTCAAACATTTGAGTGGCAAGAACCATGAACTCAAAAGAGATGTGATACTTACCGGCATACGCGATTGAAGAGCACGACTTGCTTGAGATCGAGGGTGTTGAAAACTCGAAAGCTTCTTGGCTATGGGCTGTGAAATTCGAACAAGAACAAGAGAGAAGAGAAGAGGATGGAGTGAACTTGGAAGGAAGACAATTTGATGCATGGTTTCCTTGTATGTTTGATGGAGTTGCCAAGTGAATGAGATTTGGTTTCATCTTTCCCTCTTTGGCCGATTTTGTGCATATTATTAATATTATTATTATTATTATTATTATTATTACTATTATTATTATTACATTGTAATTTAGTGTGACATTTTCTTTAGTAGGTGCATTATATGTTTTATGTGCTATTCAAGTGTTATTATTCTTATTTGTGGGATTTATTATTTAGAACATAATTATAGTACTAATCATTATTTTATTTTATTTTTTTATTTTTAGTATTGTTATTATATTGTATTTAGTATGACCCATTTCTTGTAGGTGTATTTGGTTTCCAATGTGTTGTACACTTTGTTAGGTTTCTTGGGTGCACTTTCAAATGTTTTCATTTGGTTTAGAGTTTTGGCTTTCACGATCCATAAATTTGTGTAGTTAACTCGTCACTACATTGCTCTAAAGACATTTGTTCACGTAACTCGTGCTTTAGAAATTTGTTCGACTTCCTGAAGTGTAACACTTCGACTTATTTCTATCGCTGACACTACTCAACATTTGGGTAGTCAATCTTACTTAGCATCATGAATTTAGCATTCACTAGACTTTAGAAATCACACAAGTACAAAATTAGATTAAACACTAATGGCAGGTTACAGGTCAAGCTCGAAAAACTAAATGCAACTAAAAGATACCAGACTAATATAATTAAAAAATATAGAAGCTCGAAAAACAAAACTAGCAAAACCAAGAAATGCAATTAAAAAAAACTACATACATGCAACCTACATTACTACTAAAAATGAAAAACGAAGAACACCAATTAAGACTACACTACATTAAACTACGATTACCCAACTAAATACAAGACGACTTTTTGTAATGCTAATTTTTGTTGGAGTCTTTAGCTTGACTCCAAATCACTTTTGAAAATCGAAAACCAAGCTATAACATGTGTTGAGCTTCTTATCAAGTCACTTAGATCTTTGGTTAAAATGTGAAACTGGATTATGCCTTGATTAATTTGGTGCACGGAAGCAAAGGCAATCATTGAGATTCGAGTTACGTATAAAAATTTCCCAGTTTCAACTTTAACTACCTTAGTACCAGAAGATAAAAGTGGAGAGATTGTACCATATGAAGTAGTATCCGTTTGTCGAGTACCCAAGCTTGAAGTCTCCACGATGGTATGCTCAAACACAGTCGGCTCCATTTTCTCTTGTGTAATGTCATCCGTAATTGCAACATCCTTTGATTGTGGGAATGGGTCATGGGTGGACGCTCGAGATAATAAATCTTTGACCGCATGCCGGCACAAAATTTCATCCTTGTTGTTATTAAAGCTCAAACCTAAGTCAACAATGCCAATTTTCATCAAAATCTAATTACTAGGTGCATTATATGTTTTATGTGCTATACAAGTGTTATTATGCTTATTTGTGGGATTTATTATTTAGAACATAGTTATAGTACTAATCACTATTTTATTTTATTTTTTATTTTTAGTATTGTTATTATTTTGTATTTAGTATGACCCATTTTCTTGTAGGTGTATTTGGTGTCCAATGCGTTGTACACTTTGTTAGGTTTCTTGGGTGCACTTTCAAATGTTTTCATTTGGTTTAGAGTTTTGGCTTTCATGATCCATAAATTTTTGTAGTTAACTCGTCACTACAATGTTCTAAAGACATTTGTTCATGTAACTCGCGCTCTAGAAATTTTTTCGACTTCCTGAAGTGTAAGGCTTCGACTTATTTCTATCGCTGACACTACTCAACATTTTGGTAGTCAATCTTACTTAGCATCATGAATTTAGCATTCACTAGACTTTAGAAATCACACAAGTACATAAATTAGATTAAACACTAGGTCCAAGCTAACCCCCCCGCTTTGTTGACGGATGTCACAGTGACCATCTTGTGACATGCAATCGAGGGCACGTGGAGGCTGCGACAAGGTCTCGACACGAATTTGAGATATAATATATTTTTCTTGCATTTTTCTCCAACTTTTCTTCAATATCTTCCATCTCGGGTCTACATCCTAATCGTCAAAATTAAGCAATTAAGTATCCAAAATTAATAACTTTTCCTAATTAACATGGCTTAAATGGAAGGATATGTGTTAAGAATATATGTATAAATACGAACATATCAAATATCCCACACTTAAGCTTTGCTTGACCTCAAGCAAAATCCAAAAATAAAATCTCTTAGTCAGGCAATTTCAACGTAAAAATTACGTAGTAGATTATGCCACCAAGTTGCAATGAAAGAGAGTACCAAAGGACGAGAACATTGAAAGTAAAGCAATTTAACACTAGCAAAACCGGGAGATAGGTACACTAAAGTTGTACACTTGAAAATCATATGACTTTGGATACTTTCCAACGAACAATTGATTTGTCAAACAAAAGAATAATTCATTTCCATAAAGAACAAATAAAGCCAAATCATAAGTTTTGAAAAGCAATTTGCCTCTACGTAAGGTTTAAACGAAATCATTATCATGCAAAATTTAGATTTCAAAGGGGTCATGCATATATTTGTGTTTGCTAACTCTTTTTTTTTCTTTTAAACTTTTCACCCCTATGAAAATCGTTGTAACCACACTTTAAACTTACTAAATCCTCGGTTTCTAATGATAATCAATAAAAACATACTTTAAGCTAATAATCCCAATGGAGAAACCCCCTAGCTTAAGGGTTCTTGCAGGCGATGCCGTTTATTTCACCTCAAAATTGCTCTCGTGATAAGCAATAAACTGATAAGTATCCAAAGACTGCGGGCTCTAATATACAAGGCTTGTGAGAAACTCACTTATTATAATATATATAGGGGATTGTTTGGGATTTAACAGCCTTAGATTTATATCATTCTTATGCAGTCACGAGAACTTCTACAAGTGAAAATAAACTATAATAATTTTTTTTTCTAAACCATCGCCTCTCACCCTATATCTATTAGGAGTTGGCAATGCCTAATTATTAAGTTCAAAAAGTTTTCTCACAAAGGGTAGATTAACATCAAGTACGGAAACTTTGGACCTTTCTATTTAAAATGTGGATTTAGGAAAAGGGGTAAAAAGCCACAAATATTACACATGAAATGGAAATTAAATTTCACTTATTCTTTGAAAGTTAAAAATTGCATGATTCTATCACTTTTCGTATTTGCGTAAAACCTTAACAAATTAGGCAAATTAAAACTTTCAATTCGACTAATTTCTTTTTCTCAAGTGTACATCTTCTAACATCCATTAAGAAATACTCAACATGCTCGCCCAATCATATCAACTCAATCATGCAACAATAGCAACATTTGAAAATTTTGAAGAAAAAAAATTAGCCAAAAAAAGATACCTTAAACATGCTTTCTATATACTTACTTAAGGACAAGCAAAAAGAACCTAAAAATTTCATACCCCTATCCCACACTTAAAGATGAACATTGTCCTCAATGTTCAATGCTCATAAACATTATATGCAGTGGAAAAGAAAAGAGGGGTGAAAGATAAGAAACGAAAAACTCCCCTGATAGAAGATAAGAAGCCGAGACCAAGTCCAAAGTAGTAAATCTCAAGTGAGTTACAGCCTTCACGTGCAATCACTCAATCCCCCGATGATCGACCAAATGCAGACCTCATTTACGCTCGCAAAAACAACAACAAACATGATTTAGAATGAAAATGTACAATGGTAAGGCAAAATCAATGTCATAGTCTATCATGCTCACGAATACAAGTAAAGCCAAGACAATTAGAGCAACAATGAAGCATAGATCATTTTGTGGTCATGAGTCAAGTATGTTGTGAGCACCACATTCAACCTTTTTTTACAAAGAGATTTCAATGTGGTTACAAGCTAAAACCACAACCCAAAATGCGTCACCATTCATCAAATCGAAGAAATCAACAAAAGCATGTAATCAAAACCCCACAAGATTTATCTTGATCATTTGAAGTAATGGCGACCACGACCCAAAACACCTCACCATTTTTCAATGTGAACAAATGAACGAAAGCAAGTAATCAAACCTCAATGCCGCAAAGACATAAATTAATTATAAAGCCATGTGTTTCAATTCAAGTTCCCAAGACACGAATTTGAGCCAATTGAATCATGCTTGACGAATTAAAACTTTAGAACCAAACCGAGACTTAAAAAATTTCACACCTAACACAATAAGACATTTATCAATTGAATTGAACTATCAATCTCAATTGTGTGCGCATGATCTCACTGGTATTCGAGCAAATCCCAATTAAACCTTTAACATCTCAACAAAATGGAAACCAAGAACTTCAAATATTTCACACAATCCATGTTATAAACATGAAAAACATGATTTGAACCATCAAGTTTAAATGCTCATATGCTGTTTAAGCACCATTTGATCAACCCAAGTTATACATTTATCCAATCAGCAAAAGTGCAACTAATCAGTTCAAAATTGGATAGATAAACTCATACTAAGATTCACACACCTATTGGCACTTAGCATCTAATAAATCAGAGTTTCCAAACATTCCAGCAATTTAGCTCACTATCAAATTCAGCAGTGCATGATAAGAATATGAAACCTCAATCTGATTGAAGAGAAATTTTAAACAAAAATCAAGGCTGGAATGTTGAGGACCGTTGTGTCTGTCGTGTGTGCGCGGCTGTTGCGTGCGTACGCGGCTGTGTGCGCCGCGACAGAGAGATGGCAGTGACTCAGTTGTAGGCGATGGCGATAGAGGGAGCGACAGCTAGGGTTCAGCGATGGGGCAGTGATTCGTGTGTAGGCGATGGCAACAGCGACTTGGGTTTAAGGTACGACCCTTGTGTGCTTCGATCGTGGGCAAATTGGCTGTCGATGGTTACGGTTTAGCGATGGGGCAGCGACAAAGAAAGGGAGAAAACGCGAAGGCTGAGGCGGCTATGGATGGTGGCGATGGGGATGGTAGCGACTAGGTTTAGGTCGCAGGTGGTGAGAGGATGCTGTGAGCAGGGAGTGATCGAGAGAGGGAGTGAGCGGAGAAGAGAGGTCACGTTGTTTTTTAATTTGGGAGTGAGGGGGGTGCGAAGAAGGCAGGAGGAGGGTGTGAGGGTTTTAGTGGCAGGGTGTGACGAGAGGAAGAGGGAGTGAGGTTTAAGGTCGCTAGGGTGTGAGCGTTTAGAATTAGGGTGCGAGGGTTTTAGTGGGATAGGGTGTGACCGAGAGAAAGTCAGTCACGGGTGTTTTCAAACTGATTCGTCATTTAGTGTCGTGGGTGTGAGACTTTAGGTCGATAGGGTGTGAGTTTTTTAACAGGTACTAATGGTTCAGATGTCGCGGCCTCGAGCAGGTTACGAGCAGCATGCGACTAAGTGTTTCCAAATTCCAGTAGGCTCTACGGATTTGGTTACGCCCAGTTCGTGGTCACGACAAACTCGCGACCAAACAAAGCTTTTCTTTTTTGTTTAATAAACACCTTTTTCATTCCAACACTTAAATATCACCAAAAAACTCATAAAATAATCTACCAAATGATCTAAATATTACTAAAAGACTAAAAAAAACTTACCACGCTAATATAATAAAACTAAAGATTGAAAAGAAAAACTAGCAAGCGAAGATATGAAATAAAAAAACTACCTACATGCAACCTACATTACTATTAAAAATGAAAACGAAGAACACCAATTAAGACTACACTACATGAAACTACGATTACCTAACTAAAAATGAGACACTTTTTTTGTAACGCTAATTTTTGTTGGGAGTCTTTAGCTTGACTCCAAAACATTTTTAAAAATCGAAAACCATGCCATAACATGCATTGAGCTTCTTATCAAGTCACTTAGATCTTTGGTTAAAATATGAAACTGGATTATGCTTTGCTTAATTTGATTCTCAAAAGCAAAAGAAATGATTGGGATCGGTATCCTTGAAAATTTCTTAGTTTCAAATTTAAGAACCTTACTACCAAAAGATAAAAGTGGAGAGATTGTACCATGCGAAGTAGTATCCGTTTTTCGAGTACTCAAGCTTGAAGTCTCTATGGTGGTATGCCCAAACACGGATGACTCAAGTTTCTCTTGCTTAACATCATCAATAATTGCAACATCCTTTGATTGTGGAAACGGGTCATGGGTATGATTCTTTGCGAATGGGAACAAGTAAATATTTTAATTCTTGTAATCTCCTGAGTCCTAATTTACTCACCATATCAGTTTTCTTTGAGGAACTTGGTTCTTTAAACTCTTACAATCTCCTAAATTATTTCGAATTTTAATTATGAAATTTGAATGTTTTTTCTCTTGATTTGTCCCCCAAATTCTTATTTATGCCATATGAGATCGATTTTGTTCACGAAATTCGTGAGCCCATATTTGAGTTCTACATTTACTTGAAAGAACGAACAATGGGAATATGTGAGGTTTGTGCCTACCAAGTGCTTGATGAAATTTCCAAGAGAAAAAAATGAAGTCTATTGTTGTTTTTTTGGTTGATTCAGATGAAAAGGCTTCATTTGGTGAGTATTTTAGATGGTAAATGTTAGTGGTCTCCTATAGTTAATAACTATTTCTTGTTCTTTCTCAAATGTTTGGCTCTTGTTCCAAACCCTCACTAGAGTCTCAGCCTTTATATCTCCTTATCTCTTGGTTTTAGTTTATTTCTTAGTTAGAATTTAGAAAGCTAGCAAATTAGGCATCATCATGATCTTTGTGGTTGTGATCATCAACAAAGAACACAAACAACAAACTAAAAATATTTAGGCTTTCTTACTTTGATTTGTTAAGTTAACGAAGTAAGTATATAATAAACTAATATATGAGATTTCATTACCTCAAAATTCCTACCATTAAATTTGATACCGGTTAATGGTTTGTTTTTAAAGTACTTATTTGACATATTATTGTTTTTAAGTTTGGTTTGTTTTCATTTTGGATTTTTCTTATACTTTCATAACATTTTCATGTTCATGTTTTGATTCAAAAATTTGGAAATGTCTGTTTGTTAGAGAAAATGCTTCTTTCATTTGAGGATTGGATGTCACTTAAAAGATTTTATTTGTTTTCTGCTAATATTATTAAGTAGCTATATGTGTTTATTTCAAATATATAGTTCAGATCTTGAAGACAAAATCATGGGTATTTTACTTTTCAGCAAATTGGTGTGTCATGTGAATCTATGAAATTGACTTTTGTTGACACCCTTGAAAATGTGTACGCAGGTTAATTCTTGTAGCATCAACTAAGAGAAATTACACATCTTCAAGTACATAGGTGATTTGATTTTGCTAATTTTCACTACACATATTAGAGTGTTAATTTAATTATTCATGTTAGCTATAATTAAAGAGCATTTTGAACAGTATTAATTAGAATTTGACACTTGAGATAAGAAATCATTTAAGAAAAAGTTTATAATCATATAGTTAAACTATAATTTAACACAGGGGAAATAAAATTGCTTATTAATATTGGAAAAACACAAGTGTTAAATAGAATTATATATTCCCAATTTGTAGTAACTAAAGTGGAAAAAAACAAAGGAATCAAAGTGGAAAGATCTGGTATGTAAGAAAGCTTGGTTTCATCTCAGGTATGATTTTCCCAGCTTAATAGCCGTCAATACTTTGTTTATTTAATCTAGCTGTGTCATTCTAATCTGCTTTCACTTACAACATCGCATAAACTCATACCATAATTCATGTCTACTTATCATGTTTAACACCACTTGTTAATGCATTCAACAGGTCGAGGCTTACAATTCAACTAGATGATGGAACGGCAAGTATTTGTGTCATTCTATATACGCTGCATGTTGAGGAGTTGATTCCGTTTACATCTCTACAACTCAAAGAAGCAGAGGAAGCTGTAAGTTCATATATAATATATGGAATTTCTAACATTTACTCCTAAAAAACTAGCTGCCTAGGACTTTTAAACATATTCCATGCAACACACTAATTCCTATTCATAGGGTTTACTATTGTTTTAGCAGGAGGCAAAAAAACCCTCCTTGATATCCTTTTTTATTTCTATTTTTGTATAAGTATTTTCTTCATATCCTTGGCAATCATATAAATTCACAATAGGGTGCATTTCAACTGATGCTATCTTTACTTAACACTAATCATAGGGCACTGACCTCCATGACGACATAGCCATGTCAATTAAAAAACATACAGTTGTTGCCTTCACATGGACTTTTGAATCTGCACTTAGTCGTCAAACTGCAAAGAAGATGACTGTCATTCAAGCTTACAAAGTAGAACCTCAAGTACTATCTTCAACTGATGTCATTAGTCTTCCTGTTCGTGTGATACATCTACTGGCAAAAGGAAAGACCAGCTTTTCACGTAAACCACAAAAAAGGTCCTGGAGAAATTGACACTACAATTTCTTCCAAACCTGTTAAAAGATCCCTACCATTTGCTAATGAAGATATCAGAACCAAGAAAACCCCATTAATCTATAAGCCTCAACATACCCTTGCTATTATAAAGAAAGAGATTGGCGCTCAAGAACTTGATGGAAGCCCAACTAAGAAAACAAAAGAATCTTGAATATAGTTATCTTCTTATGTGAACAGGAAGACTTCCCTTTTGAAACTAGCCCATGATGTTTTCCCTTTTGAAACCAATCTATCTATGAAGTTTCCGTTTGGCTACTTACCTACTTAATAATATTTGTAAAATACAACTTTTCTAGCATCACCTTGGTTTGGTTACTTGGTCATATTATGTATTTGGGTTTATTCTATATAGATATTAAACTACAAACATCATACTTTCCGAATCGTTCCTACAAAATCATGTACTCAATTCTTCATGAATCAACGTAAAGCATCGTGGGCCAAAGAACACACTAGTGTGTGTGTGTGTGTGTGTGTGTGTATATATATATATATGCAAGGTACTGATATATTTGATTAATGAAACATAGAAAGTTGATTTTCCCCCTTTTTTGCTATGATTTCAAATTGTGATATTTTCTTTACCGGCCAGAAAAGTACCCACAATGTTGCCACCCAGATCTGGAAAAGTAGGACAACTAGGAAGCGACTTCACCTGACCCGCTCGGTCAACTTCTACAGGATACTTTAGAAGGTGAGCCTTCATGTCGGTCACTTCATCGGCTGCATACTGATTCCAATTCATTTCACTTAGTGATCTCACTCGTCTCACACACTCGACGCT
>JAUEJL010111975.1:0-12455 GCA_032274825.1 Drosophyllum lusitanicum | reverse complement strand
TTGTCTATGTGTTAGACATCTTATTGCCACCTTTTATTGTACTTAGAATTTCCGCTTCTAGTACATGTAATTCTTGAGTCATAATCAATAAGAATTATATAAAAGTATAATCGTGTGTCTTTAATTTTTAAAAGCTAAAGTTTGTATTTACCCCCCCCTTCTACAAACATTTGTTGTTGCGTACTCAATCTGGAACTAACAGTTTTATTGGAACTTCAATTAAATACATTGTTTAGTTATGAATACTAAAGTAACACATTTGACTATCAAGAAAAGAGTGTCTGGTCAGTCCTCCCCCCGCCGGGGGAGGGGGGGGGATCCATTATGTATAAAACATTTTGGAAAACCTAACAATCCTAAGCCAATCGTGCCACATCTTGAACATTTTGCAAAGTATTTGTTGTTTTGCTTCAATTGACTATGAAACTCCGAAATTGGCGCAAAGCCTTGCTTACTTCTTCAAAAGGGGCATTTGAATAACCGGTTTAGACCGGTCATATTAGCACCTTTTCTGACCACTATGAGATCCTAGTTCCTTGAAAAAGATCGAAACTTCACCCATGAAAAAATTTCACACGCTTAAACCGAACGTAATTTACGAAAATTTTATTGAATCTTGAATTAGATATTAGGAAGTGGCAGATAGAAAGAAGGGAGTAGGACTGTAGGAGTGAAGGAAAATGGAAGAAGTGAAAGGGCATTTATAGATAGCAATTAGGGGGGAAATAAAAAAACAAAAAAACTAGCTGGGACCGGTTGGGACCGGGGTGGATTAATGTTGCCGTTAGAAGTAGCCGTTGGACACACTTAGACTCATTAAAAAACTAGCCGTAGGACATCTAGTTGAAGACTAGTTCTGTTTAGTCCGATTTTGACCGGTTAAAACTGCAAGATCAGTTCGGTTAGGACCGATTGTAGGATTGGGGTTAGATTGCTGACGGCCGATTGCTTGGACCGAACCAAAGGTGGAGTCTGGACCGGGACTGGTTCGATTTTTTTAGGACCGGTTCATTTGTTTACGTCTAGCCAGATAGATACAACACCAGCTTGCAAGTCTAAGACACACCCTCTTCTTTTATCCTAGTTCAGTACATGCTATGTAAAAATCACTTGATTAAATGGTTTGAGTTTTGACTATCATTAAATAACCAAAAGCGGTTTTTATCTTTTTGATGTGTGACAGAGGAAAAAAAAAATAAAAAATGTCATCAAATCACCTCCTTATGTAAAAGTGTAACAGGATCCTTTGAACTCCCAATTTTTCCTGGTTGAGATTTCTTCCTCGTAATAAATCTTCAACGAAAATTAACTTTTAGTCATCTGACCAATTAGAAGCTAACATGGCTGTCATGCAGACTATTTTGACTAGTGCTAACATAGGCACTAGATTGAAAGATTTATAGGAGACTTGCCTGCAGAAAAAATGTAGAGGTTCATAAGAATGTTATGGCATTAGGGCTTTTTTAATTTGATTGAAGATATACGTTGTTTCGGAGTGATTGCTTCGGATACATCTTGAGAGAACTTGACCCAATAAAAAACGAGTAATAATTATATAAAACAGAGCAGGAACGACTTCTAAAGCTCGAAGGCAGATAAACTAATCAAGAGACTAATCAAGTCAAGAGGCAACAAAAGATGAGAAACAATCAAGGAATTTCATATTTATATCTAGAAATTGGAAAAACATATGAAGGCAACAAGATCAAACGTTTTCTTTATAAACATGAGGAAAACAACAAAGAAAAGAAATCTGAAGTCTCCCAAGATTTACTAATCACAATCAAGAAAATATGTGCTCCTACTAATCAAACAAGAACAAAAAGAACCTTCACAACCTCCATTAGTGGAGGCCATTACTTCAAAAGTCACCAAAGGCAATGGTGCAAGCTGCAGTATCGACTGAAGAACAAACCTTGAATCAATCCAAGAACGAGTTATGAATCAATTAGAGAACGAGTCTTGAATCAATTGCGTATTGGTCTAATCGTATTTTTCTCTCCAGCTGTACACAAGAAACAACACCCATGAAAGTGCCAAAACAAAATCACCAAGAACCAGCCTAAGCCAATCACGACCGAGATCTTCAAGCTTCCTCTCAAAGTAAATCCTCCAAATTGCCATGGCAATGTGAAGAAGCACACACCCTTTTGCAAAAAAGCTCTGAAAGTCCGTATCTTTCACAAATGCCACCATGAACAACAGGATTCCAACAGCAAATAAAAGCAACCCAGAGAATGAATCAGAGGTTTCTATCAACAATTGATCATGGGGTGTTGATCCCAATAGCTTAACTGCAATTTCATTGCCATGACTGAATGCAAACACCTCATGGCTATAGAACATCATTAGGGTTCCGCAACCTAAAGCTACTACAGAGTAGATTAAGCATATTGAAAAAAAACCTGATGATCCCATATTAAAGAACACCAAGTCGAGTACTTTAGCTCACAAAATCTAGAATTTAATCAACGCTAAAGAAAACCCATCCAGGATTAATAAATTAGCTAAGCGCTAAATTAACAAACACCTATTAAAACTAAAGAACCCCATTTTATTCTGAAATAAACCCTAATGGAAGAACCCTAACATCAACACAACCAAATTCATCGTCGATAACATATATCGATAAGAACCCAGAAAATTTTAATATAAATCGTCCATAATCACCGAAAAATAACACCCGGAAGAAATCAAACCACCAACCCCAAATTTATGATGAATAACAAAAACCCTAATCAAAGATCTATCTTTTTTCTCGCTGTACGGAGCCAATGAACAAAAAATAATAATATTTATGAAAACTCGAAATACTAACCGAGTGGAAACCACAATTCGAAATAATCAGCTGGGAAAATTTGAAGATGGGAAAAGGGTATATAGAAGAAAGAAGGCGAAGTATGAAGGATTGTTTATTATTGCCGACAGCGACAGCGATGGTGGGGTGTTCGTAAAGGAGATATAATCGTAATAATTTTGTTGAGATATTTGATGCCGAGTTGCCGACGATAGTACTCGAGATGTCATGATCTTGCTACCGTGCATCAAAGACTTGTACAATAGGCATACAAAGGTGTACTCTATGGTACATCAAGGACTTGTGCGTATGTATGAAAAGGTTGTACACTTGTACACACAGTTGTGGGCTTCTAGTCTTCTATCCCTAAAAATAGTAATAATAATAATAAATTATTTTAATGATAAATAAATTAATTTTAAATTTAAATTTCATCCGAGTGATAACTTAGCATTTCCATAAAAGGAAACAATAACGGGCTCTTTGAAATTAGATTCTGTTTCACTTTTTTTTTATTTCCTAAAGCAAACTGATTAATTTGTGAACTTTTTGTATTTTATAACAATTACTTTTTTATTTTAATAAATTAAAGGGAATTGTGTGGACCACTTAAAACTAGAGTTCATGATGGCACAAGTTTATAGAAGTTAAAAAAATTGGGGAAGGCAATGCTATTGGCGATAAAAAACCAGTTGAGTCGAGCTCGCGTACTATAGTCTAAGCTCGAGTTTGACAAACTTTCATGATGTATACTTGGGTTCAGCTCAAAATGAAATTGGAATCGGTTTGAACTCGACTTAAAAGGTTCGGATAATTTAAAAATAATTTTTAAATAACCAAATTTATTTCATATCTATGAAAAACTATATTAAATAACAAAAGTAACTTTCACCATATATAAACATTATAACAAAACATGAACATAAGTAAAAAACAACTTTACATAAATCTAACTCCGATAGATTTAATCGATAAATAATACCTTTAACTATAATTTTATGTGTATTTATATACACATTTATATATTATATAAAGCTCGATAAGAGTTCGAGCAGAGCCCTTATAAGCGTACATTTGGTTTGTTTTATATTTCGAACTTATTGGGCTCGATAAAAACTCAACTTGAACGTATTCTAGCTCAAATAACTCAATAAAAGCTCAACTCATTTGCAATCTTGTTTACCATTACTCAAAACCTTGAAAGACTATTACAACAAGTACAAATTGCAACACTTGCAAGAAGCAATGCTCCCATGAAGTTCAAGAACATTGAAATCAACAAAAACACATAACTTAAGAAGTGTAGTTCCGAGGAGTGAATATCGACTCACCCTCTTGTAGCAACAATTTGAACCTAAAGGGCTTCCTACAGGTTCACGATCCATTCATGCCAATCTAATCTTCTTTTCTTCGATCCTCTTGAAAACCACTAGAAACACTTAAGTTGAATGTCGAACAGGAGATCTTCTATTTTCCTTTTACCGTAATTGAACACAAGTTGGTTACCTCTGTATAACTATCATTTGCCTCGTATAGAAGAGGTCAAGAGTTCTAGTCTTATAAAAGTTTTTATTAGGGTTGGTTCGGAAAAGGCTACAAGCATACTAGCTAGGTCGCGTACATCAGCCAAAGGCTCGACACCCTGAGAACACCCGCTGATGACCCTCCACTTGTAACTTTGCATATAGGGGCCATTTGTTTTTCTGAATAAGGTCTTAATAGTTAATACATAATATGATTTAATACGACGTTTTAAGAAGTAAATGTTGTTTCTTTGTTCTTTTCGTTAAAATCTGAAAACCTCTTAATGAATCAGAGATAATATTACTTCTTAATAGAAATCATGTTTCACTCTCATATAATAAGCGAACTTTTTTCTTAACGGTTTCACGCTATTTCGACACCTGATCTCCGCTTAGCTAGACATGTGACCTTCTCAAGTACTATGTATGATACCCTTCACGGGTACAGTGCCTCCCACCAGTGCACAATATCTTTGCTTTAAACCATTTTATTTTAATTCACTTTATTATTGTGATATGATATTTGTTATTAAAGTAATTTTATAATTAGAAAACTTGATTTTCGTTAAAAATGTATTGATTGAAGAATAATTGCATGAGTAATTTGAATGAAGTTAGTTAAATTTGATTAAATAAATTAGAAGGAACAATAAAAATAATAATTACGAATCAACGACACTTGTTAAGGATTTAATAGTTGATTTTTGAGAAATCTTCTTTATAATATTGTAAGCTACTCTTCTAGAAATTGTATCTTGGAACTTAAGATAGTTAAATGAAATGCATCCATTATTTAAGGAGTTAATCGATTCACAAGAACATTGAATCGATGACTTGCTGTTCAAAAAAAAAATTTGAATCGATGACTCAAGATCAATAACATGACTACATGAGATGTTATATATGACCATAATAACATCTAATCGAATGAATCTAGATATTCAAAGCTTTCCAATCGTATAAAATACGACGTACTCCTAACAATTTTTTGTTAATTTTTTATAATTCTTACAAAACTACTATAGTATGCTAACACGTACATACGAGTTTGTATCTAACATGTGCAATTTTGACCTAAGTCAAGATCAATTTATATAATACTTGAAATCTGGATTTATAAGCATTCAAAAAATGTAAATTTCAACATATTTTGAGCATCATCGACAACATTGATCAAAGATCCTTCTTGACCCATTTGTCAATCCAAACTAATATGCATGTTGTTTTATCACATCTTTGATCTTGATCACCGGCATGCAACATGGATATCATAAGAAAAAGTACGTCTAGAAAACTTACACACAACTGATCATAACTTGTAGGATTCTCCAAGAAGATCAACCAAGCCTCAAACTACCAATCTTCACTTGATCGATCCTTACCTAAAAATTCCCATCATTTCAACATGCATGCTTATGGATCTCGCCTCGCATGCAATCAAGAAATCATCTAAACAAATGTTATAATCACTTGGAATTGATTTCTATCTTCAAAGACTCCCCCAATAACCTCAAGATGACCTTCAGAGTGCAAACCAACTAGAAATTACACAGAGAGTTCATCAACTAATTATGCATGTATCACCATGGAAGTTTCATGCATGTTGTGTATGACGGTCAAGCCACCATCATCAACCACACACACACACACATATATATATAAGGTAAATACTATTACAACCTTGTGTCATTTAAGTTAGAAATATTTTAGTTATTTTATTATCTATACTATATTATAAAATATTTAACTTTCTCTCTTTTAAATTTTTTTAAGACTACTTAATTTTAAATTATACATGTTTTTATGCATAAGGTATATACATTTAAATCAATAGCCTAATCAATCATTTCCTTAGTTACTTCAACTAATTTATAGCAACTCGAGTTGCTTTAATAAATCGTTAAACATGATAACAACAATTTAATTAATTTAATTTTGGTTAAATCATTTACATCAATACAATTTTTAATACTAGATTATTTTCTTTTGTAATCATGTAAAAATAATGATATATATTTTTATTTTATTGTTTTTGAAAAACTATTTTAATTTTATTTTAATAAGTAATAAAAGGGTTGATTGAAAAAGAAATAAATAAAAAAAACATGAAAATGGAGAAAAAATAGATATGTTGTTGAACAGATTTCATTTCCTCACACCAGATTCCACAAGAATATGTTGTCGAGCACAAACTATTATTATCACCGTAGCATTGCGCGGGTACAATATCTAGTTTACTTATATAGAGATAGGTTCTTTTGAAAACTGTTCTTAATGCTATAATCGCAATAACCATTTGTAACCATCATTAATGCCTAATTAATAGGGGTAATTTGATCATTTATATATTTACCTAACCATAAACTGCGTCTGGTTGAATAAATCATTATTTAATAAGACTTGGTTTTTTCAAAATATCACTGTTATCGAGTCATGAGCATATATTAACATTATTATTAGTTACTGATTTAATTTAATCAATGACCAAGATTAATTATCGTATTAATTAAGAACGGTTCTCAATTACTTATATAAATGTTATGTTAATCTAATACCATGTAACTTATTATTAACATCACATATGAAACTAAACCAAACAGTTTTTATTATTGCAATGTTTCATCTAAGTTAAACTCTTTTTCATAAGGTAACAAATAATCCGTAATGAAAAATAACCACCTTAAACACAGTGAATCAGCAGCCATCATTCAAAAGAGTATTGCTTAAAGTAGTAGGATTTATATAAGAACTTTGTTCGTTTAACATTTTATTTTTCCAGCTGAGATAAAAATCGTAAAGGAGAAAATTTTTCACTCATCTTCTTTGAAATCATCATCAAATCGATATACAAGGAATCATCGTTTGTGATACCTTCTTTTTCCTGCTACTATGTACGATCGACTTCGGCCGACAACCATCGCTCATGAAGTTCGTCGTTTCGGTTTTTCTCCTGACCACTGATCTTGATGAAGATGTCGACGAGGTTTTCGATGGTTCACCCCTTTCCCTTTTCATTTACATAACTTTATTAATCCTTAATCAAGTTATTATGTAAGTTGATCACGATCATACTAGAGATAAATGGGATTTGGTTTAGGATATAATACAATTTTAATTAATTAACCAAACCCCACCTCCAGCAGGATCTATGTCCATCGCACATTCAGAAACCTTATTAGTTTATTCATTGCAGAAATTATAAAAAAAAATGGAGCGGGTGGAGGGTTAGAGGCGATGGGAGTGCCACGTAGGTTGATGTAGAATGAGTGGGTTAGAGACGATGAGCTTGTCTGGGGGTTCAAAAATAATATTATCAGCATCTGTTTTTTATTCACTTTAAAGAAAAAAACAATTGGGTATTCCTGATCATCAACTTTCAAGAAACTTAAATAAGCGGTTAGAGATTTTCTTGGGGAGATTCTATTTGTGTTTTCCTTTTATAGTAACTAAATAAAGAAAGAATTAAAAAGATCCCTTTTTATGGTAACAAAAGCTCCAAAAAAAAAGAAAAGGATTGTGTATTGTGGATCTTGTTTGCATAAGCTCAAGAAACCTCAAGCTTCTCCCGTGGTGATTACTGGTACTACTATGTTTCTTCCCTTGTATATAGCTGCAGTTTGCTTAATAGCTTCATATGGGTTTTCTGAAGTCTCATTTACTTTATGATTCATACAAAATCGAATACAAATTTCCATCTAGATGGTGAAATTTATTTACTTTATAATTTTATACTTGACTCTGTCACTGGTATCATGTTGTTTTGCATGGGTTTAATGTCTTTTTATATATTAATATTTCAGGGCAAAATGGGGTTGCTAAGGATTAGAGTTTAAGTATAGAGCTTTTGGCATTATGGGTGTTTGGAAGGTTGATTATGGAGCTAAAATGTGATTTTTGTGAAGTAATTGGTGGATGATAATGGAGAATTCATCTGAATTTGGTTATCAGATATCTGGTAATTCTAGAGGGTTGAATTCTTCTGAAGCTTCAAACAGAAACCCTAGATCAGATCATGATTCTGGGATCATAGCAGATGGGGTAAGACAAGATAAAGAGGTGTTGACTCAATTGAACCGGGTCAGAACTCAATTTGGTTACTTCAGGGACGATGGTGGTGCAGTTATTCGTCCAGTGGAAAACAAAGATGTTAGTTTGAGACAATGGGTAGATGACAGCACACGAGTCGTGGATGCCTTTGAATGCTTGCATATATTTATGCAGATAGTAGAAATTGTAAACTTGGCACATTCACAAGGGATAATTGTTCACAATATCCGGCCCTCTTGCTTTGTAATGTCCTCGTTAAATCGTGTGTCGTTTATAGAATCTGCATCTTGCTCAGATTCTGATTCTGATTCTGATTCTAATGAAAATGCATTGAACAGCCAGAAAGCTGGTTTTAAGGGCCAAAATCTCAGAAATGTTGCCCAAACGGTATCAGAGAACACATGGTTGCAATCTAGTTTGGAGAATTTGGAGGCGAGTTACATTCAACAAACAGAAAAGAAACAGCGTTTCCCCATGAAACATATATTAGAAATGGAAACCAATTGGTACACAAGCCCTGAGGAGGCTGCTGGTTTGCCAAGCTCTTGTGCTTCTGATGTTTATCGACTTGGGGCCCTTCTCTTTGAGGTCTGTATATATATTTAACTTATTTTAAAATTTAAATTCTGGGAAATCTTGGATTACTTGATTATGTCCTTGTGTTAAAATATTATCTTTGTCAACAGTTGTATTGCACGTGTAGCTCAGCAGAAGAGAAGAATGCGACAATGTCTAGCCTGAGACATCGTGTCTTTCCTCCTCAGTTACTGCTCAAGTGGCCAAAAGAAGCGTTATTTTGCCTGTGGTTGCTGCATCCCGAGCCAGCTAGTAGACCGAAAATACAGTGAGTTCTCTTTGTCAACTTATTATGTAATTTGTAATACTTGTAATTGTATATTGTCATATTGAGGCTGTTGAACTATTGCACAACTAACATCTTGTATGCGGGACACTTAATTATAAAAAGATTAAAAGATGTCATTCAACTATGTGATCAGGTTCATTAATACCAAATACAGCCATAATGATGTTGGAAAGTGGTACAATTACCATTCTTGGGCCAATTAAAGTCCATTTTAAAAACCTAAAGGCCATTAAATGAAAACTAACATAAAGTTCAAGGGTCTTCTCTGCCAAAATTTTGATTTTTGGTTATTTACTTTAAGTTTTAATGCCATTGTTTATACTCTTTGTAGCCCCTCTTTGTGAGTTGTGACATCGCTAATCTTCCTCCTTTACCCTCTCCCCTGAATATTTTTTAGGGTTTACTACTCCAAAATATATTAAACTATACCCAAATGTTAATGTGCGTATCCATCTTCCAAAAATGTTATTGTGTGTATTAAACTTTCAAAAAATGTGTTATTGTGTATATTAAACTTCCTATTGTATGTACTAAACTTATACTTTTTTTGCATTTTTAGGTAACCAAAATACTTACAATAACAACAAATTGAAAGTTCAATACACACAATAACATTTTTGAAAGGTGGATACATACATTAACATTTGGGGTATAGTTTAATACATTTTGAAGAAGTAAACCCTATTTTGTATTCAAAGTTTTTGTTATTTTGCATTTTTGACCTCCTTTTCTTATAAGTATAATCCTTGAAGTTTACATTTTTATGTTTTAACTACCAAACAAATGTAACCAGTTGTATTTCTGTCAGATTATGTTATTTTGACTGGATTCTATGTAAGCCACTTTTGAACTTTTTATACATGAGCCACCTATACAAAAGTCTGCAATAGTTCACTAGCCTCCGTAAGCATATCCATAGTTAATCTAAACCTGATATGTTGTGCTAAAGAAGTAAAAAATATCTTATGTGCTATCAGTGAAGTGTTGCAAAGTGAGTTCCTTACTCAACTTAGAGACAATTTAGATGAACGGGTAGCCGCAGTTGACCTTAAAGAGAGGATCGATGAACAAGATTTGTTGCTGGAATTTCTTTTAGTGACGCAGCAACGCAAACAAGAAGCTGCAGATAATTTGCGTAGTATTGTTTCAGTTGTGACTTCAGATTTGGAACATGTTATGAAATTGCAATTGTCTGTTAACCAACGAGTAGGATCAAGTTTGGATCTTGATATTGGAGATTCCCCTGATGATATTTCTATCTCGGGTCCCAGAAAACGCACTAGACAAATCACTAATGTTCATCAAGACGAGTGTCAGACATCTGAAAATCAAGGAAATTTAACATCTAAAACTACTCGGTTAATGAAAAACTTCAAGAAACTAGAATCTGCTTACTTTTTGACTAGGCGTAGGGCGTTCAAACCAATAAGCAAAGTATTGCCAAGAAACACACCAATTAGCAACAATGGTAAAGAATCCGTTGTTCTTACAGAAATAAGTTCTGCTAATGATTTCACATCAAAAGATCAGCTAGCGGGCAGGCGAAGTAGATGGATAAATTCATTTTTGGATGGATTAAGCAAGTATTTGTCTTTTAGTAAACTGAAAGTCAAAGCCGACTTGAAACAGGCTGACCTCCTGAGCTCTTCCAATCTTGTATGTTCTCTGAGTTTTGATCGTGATGGAGAATTCTTTGCAACAGCTGGTGTAAATAAGAAGATTAAAGTTTTTGAACATGATTCAATCTTGAATGGAAATCGTGACATTCACTACCCTGTTGTTGAAATGGCAAGTAGATCGAAGCTCAGCAGTATATGTTGGAATAGTTATATTAAAGGTCAGATTGCTTCAAGTAATTTCGAAGGCGTGGTACAGGTACATCGACCAACTTCAAATCTTTTAGGGAGTGTTTAAATGTGCATTTTGAACGTGATTATGTGATATTGAATAATCAGGACAAAATAACACTGGTAACAAAATTTGGTGTAGGAGATAGTGTTTGGACATGCTTTTGCTGCTTAAAGTTGTTAGACAATGTTGAGTAGAGGTGTAAGAAGGCTCTGTCCTAATGGTAAAGTGAATAGGGTCCTAGACAAGATCAGGTCATGATTACAACCGGGCCTGTTAACTTGAAAATCGGCATTATTTGGGCCGGCGGTACTGATCGGTGACCGTCTCTTTTTTAAACTCAAGTTTAAATATTTAATAGATGAAATAAGGGCAAAGTAAGGGAATATGATTTATTTACCATCAAATGATGAGGTAATAAGCATACCTAGGTTATTGAACACCAGAAACTGATTGTTAATCGCAATAATCAAATGAGTTTCAAAATGCACATCTGAACACCCAAAAATTCTGAACTTAAAATATGTATTGCTAAAATTGGAAAGTATTCAGGTATGGGATGTTACACGAAGTCAAGCATTTATGGAAATGAGAGAGCATGAGAGGCGTGTATGGTCTGTGGACTTCTCATCAGCGGATCCCACATTGCTAGCAAGCGGAAGCGATGATGGTTCTGTTAAGCTCTGGAATATCAATCAGGCAATTCTATTCTTGCCCTTGGTGGATGTCAAGCTTTGAAACTAATATCAATCAATCAGGCAATTCTTTATCGGATTATCAATGCTGTATTGATTAGTATCCTGATGTGTAATGACTTGTTTTTCTTATTATTGCTACTGCAGGGAGTAAGTGTCGGTACCATCAAGACAAAGGCAAATGTTTGCTGTGTTCAGTTCTCTTTGGATTCTGGTAACTCCCTTGCATTCGGTTCAGCAGATCATAGAATATATTACTATGATCTTCGCAATGCGAGTAGCCCTGTTTGTGTGTTTGTTGGACACGAGAAAACTGTTAGTTATGTTAAATTCATAGATTCAACAACTCTTGTGTCATCATCAACGGATAACACATTGAAGCTTTGGGATTTGTCTGAGTGCTCGTCCCATGTTGTTGACTCTCCAGTTCAGTCCTTCACGGGCCACACAAATGTAAAGGTAAATTTCTTCTCCCTTTTTTTCTTTCTTTTTTCCTGGTTTGGTTGCTTCTATCATTATTTAATAGTAGAAATGGAGGGGGAAAAGGAGGGATATGTGATATGAATCAAATTGATAACTGAAAGTTATTGATAATAGGCGCCCTTAGACCACCAGCATCCAACCCAACTTACCCCACTGCCACATCAGCATCCACATCATCTTTCACCTTCAACCCAACT
>JAUEJL010111964.1:0-12456 GCA_032274825.1 Drosophyllum lusitanicum | reverse complement strand
TGAATTCGTGATACCCCAGGCAATAGGGTCGAATTACAGATTACGGAAAGTGTATTCTACACGATCCACGAAATTATGCAAGTTATTGTTGTTATTCTTTCTTCCTACAAACCCTTTCCTCCAACACCAATCACGAAATCAAGTTGGAAACTTGGAAGTCTTGATACGCAATCAATTAAGTATTCAAAGTTCGAAACATCTAGTAAATCAAATGAAATCCACAAAAATTGATTATATTCTTTGCTATCCTCAAATGGGTTTTCTTTTCCTTCACATTCCCACGCGAGATTAAGTCAGCTGTTGGCAATGTTTGTAAAGTGAGAGAACAAAGGTAGCAGATTAAAAAAATTGCTTTCTCATGGGTTTTCTTTTCTTTCTTCGATCAGATGTAAAAAAAGGATATTCTCATATTATGTAAATTGATGCCAAAGTCCACTTGGTTTATTTGCTTATTGCAGGATGGTGATGTTTGCAGAGGAATGGATATCTCATATGATGTGATTTCTGATTATTTTTTTGCAGATTGTGAGTATCCCATGATCCCATCTATTATTCTCCTTATGTTGTTCTTGATGGGTTTAATTTCACTTAAAGCAAAAGTGTTAAAACTCGTTTTCTACTTTTCTTTTGACAAAAACTCAAAGCATGTGTTTTTGGGTGTGATTAGGTACCTGAAGACCCTTCATTTTGTGCTTAGAATGAGACATATATCATATATTAATTGGTCAATAAATAGTTCGTTTCAAAAATCCAGGTGAAAACTTTTAGTCTTATCAAGATTTACAAGTTCCTTTCTTTCTTCTTGCGAGTCAAGATCACCTTTTTTGACCACCAAAAACTTAACTTGATGTGCTTGTTGGTGTGATTATTTTTTGAGAAGACCTTCATTTTATGCTTAGAGGAGGTATAGATTAGTGTTTTCTGATTCTAATCTATTAAACAGGTATTAGTTTACAAACTGAGACAAGAAGTTTTGTGATACCAGGTGTATACTATGTTCCAAACAGTTGTTTAAACGTGCAAAGTCTAAGCCAATTGATAATTCAAGGTTTTAAGGTAATTTTTAAAGATGCGAAATGTATTTTGAAGAGGGCTTTTGATGATGAAAGCAGTGATGAAGATGATGATGTTGGCAGCAATGAAACTATAGAACACAGTGAAGTTTCTGATGAAAAGAATAGCAAGGAGGAGGAACAAAAGTTTGAAAGTATCAAAGGAAAAGCTATACGAGCCATAATGCAATATTACGACTCTTTGTATTTTAAAGATGCTACAATTGAAGGAAAAATTGAGGGTAAACAGCAATCAAAAGTGCCTTCTAAAAAAGACTTTGATAGTTTGGTTGGGTTTTTACAAATGGTTAATGAACAAGAGATAGTTGAGGATTGCAAAGATTTGGTCAAAGATCATTTTGAAAAGCTGGTGAAATTGTTCTACGAAGTTTTTGTGCAAAGGAAACAAAGGACAATACCTGTAAGGATTAATGGAATAGAGATAAGCTTGTTAGATCTCTATTTAATGGTGAAAGACATGGGAGGACATGTCAATGTATCAATGGAAAACAAATGGAAAGAAGTGTCCTATGCATTAGGTTTCTCGAAGGAGTTTGCAGACGGATTGAAGTTGTGTTACGGAACACATTTGAGCCTCTTAGGAGCCTAATACAAAGTGGCTAAGGATTACTCCAGAGTTGATGTTGTACCAGACGCAGAAGAGTGCAGGGGTGCAAGTGGAGTGGAGGCAATGGTTTTGCCAAGAGAAGAGGAGATACCGGGCTGTGTTGAAACTGATGCAAGGAGTGATTTTGAGATTGAAAAACTAACAGGAAGGAAGCAGTTTCTGGACAGCAGCGTACAAGATGATGATGAAGATTACATCAACGTAAACAATATGAAGATTTGAAGGCAAGGAAGATTAAAACATTAGAGGGTGATTGTTGGACCTTAATGTTTTAATCAAAACATTTTAGTACTAAGTTAAACTTATGAAACACTATTATTATTATATGTATTATATTTACAATAAAGTGTGTGTGACACACAAACATTTGGCGGCAGTTTGCAGCCACCACATTAACCACCACCGCCAACTGCCATAGGCAGTTTTGGCACCAAAGAAACTGCCATTCATATGGCTATATATAGGTGTTAAATGTACAGACAAATGTGTGTGTGAATCCAAGTATTCGATATTTACTACATATCATTTGTTTTCTGTGTTAATTATATGCATTGCTGCATATTTTTCTTCATATACGTACTTGGTTTTCTTGTTTATAAATCATGGTGCCTTATAATCGAGAGGAGAAGGAAGGGTACCATCACGTCGATTTTTAACATTCTAGTGTAGATTAAGGAATATTCCTTATGTAGAGAATATATACGTAGACTTTTAGTGTAGATTTACGTTCCTTAAACAAATATCTTTAGGTATATATAAGATGAGTATCCAAGCGGCTCTTTTTAATTCTTTACATAAATTTTATAATTTTGTTACTTTAGGGCTATGGTAATAGGGATTAACAAAGGTAAATGCTAACACTGTTGTTCAGATTAGATCAGGGGTACAAAGAAAACTAGAACATTTTATTGATAATCGTTTAGTTAATATTTCTGCCAGGCCAAGGCCCTCAAGTCAATGATGTCATAACTAATGCCCAAGTCATCACAACTTTTTATCAGCAGCAAAATCTTGAACAATGCTGACCTCTCAATATCAGTAGTGATTTAGTGGTGGTTCATCACTGTTTTTTTGTCAATCTAACCAAGTAGATGTTTTCATCTCTAGATTTTTTTGTTTAGATGTGAAATATGTGTGTAGCATGTACCTATATATGCCTCTCTATTGCCAACTAGCTCCTTAGTAACTTGAAAATAACACATCTATTGCTTAAAACCTATAAATGTCGCGAATCATCTTTCTTTTCTCTAGTCCTGACTTAATATAATCTAGTTGATATTCGAATGAACATCGACAACAGTTAGATTATGTATTCATTTCATTAAAGAACCATTAATTCCCATTTAGTTAAATCTCATAGTACTTAATGTATGTGGGACAAGACTATGCAACGAAATGATATGATAAAACATAATAAAAGAAACAGATCGAATCATAACAAAGGCTTATTTCATAGGTTATTCTATGAATTATGTAGCCTAATTCAGGATCCATAATACACATTTATTATGATCATTTACCATATCTTTTTTATTATCCACATACGTAGTCACAGTTTATTATTAGTTGCTCCGGATTTGTAAAAAGCTTGGGCAAAGCGGAATGAAGGAACTCGACCGGGAGAGGAATGGGTCAATATCTAGCATTGGCCCTACCGGCTTGGTTGTCTCTTCTATTGGTCTATTGTATCGATAACATATAACATCCCCAGATTAAGAAACACAAGAGTCCAGAAACTTGTAACATATCCTTATACAACACCCATTGAAATACCGCCAGAAACTCCCAAAGAACACATAATAAATAAAACAAATCATCTCCTAACACCGAACTACTAGACTAAATAATAAAATCGACCTCATGGGCGCCTTTGGGATAGAAAAAGAGAATTTTCCTAATCCCATAGAAAAATATGAAACGTCGTCTTCTTCATCTAGATTGCCGAATCTTCCTATATATGTTAATCATAATCAATGGTTTCATTTACTTAAGATATATAATATACGAAGTTCGTTTCACATAATAAAAATATTTCTAGCTCGATGGTGACTTAGAACAGCTACTTTGGTCGCGTGCATTAATCAAGTAAACTCCTTGTGTTTGTCCTGTTTTCATTCATTCTTTTATTAGTTGTATCTTTATTCTGCATAATAAACGTTGGGGTTAGGAATAGAGAAGAATAGGTCTTTTTCTCCCCCTTTTTTGTTCAATACAACTCCTTGTTCTCCACAAAAAATACACTATATTGATCGATTCTATACGTTTTAGATTTTTTTGTGGAGCATACATACCAAGTACAAACATTTGGTGGTGTGAGGATGTAATCGCTTCGCACCCACAGAGCATATATTGTTGAGAGGCTTGCTGTGACACCGGTAGTTAGATTTAGTACACGCCTTCAGTTTTATCCATGGAGTCCAATACCAAGGGGTATTACTCTCTAAACCTCCTCATTTGTGTTTCACATTCCATAAATATGTTGAAATAAGGTCTTCGGTTGAGGTTTTATATATACTTACATTAGCGTGACCTATGTTCATTTATCCGATTTACGTCCTTGCCTGTTAATTTATAAAAGAACCTAGCTTGTTATTCTCTTGTTAAAAAGGAAGGTATTCTACTCAAGAATCTATAGATGTCATACGAGGTTTCTCCTATATTAGGATAAATGGATGAAATCCAAAGCGTAATCTCTACTGGCTTGTACAGTGCTGTAAACCACAGGAAACAAGTCGGATTTCAAAGGAAGCTTGTACTATTATTCTTTAGCTTCAGGTTAGATGCATAATGTTCAACTATATATATATATATATATACAAACTCATGGGATCACTCTACTCACATACATCAGCATTGCATCATATCACTGAAAAACTAACCATTAAACTTAGGTTATAAATTATAACTTTAATTTTGATACTTTTAGCACCACACGAATTAAATATTTAAGGTAATAAATGAAAAAATGATGTTTGATTTTTTAATGTACTTATAAAACAAAAAACATGGAGGGAAAATAGTTTAGTTTATAACTTTTCCCCAAAATTTATAAAGATTTCCATTAATGATCGACAAAAGTTTAGATATTGCTAATTGTCCCGCCTATGTCACTTTCTCTATAAATAGCCCAAAAAACTCTATTCTTTTGCTTTCATACTGTGTTCTTTGGCATATTTTTCTTCTGCACCAAAATATGCCAACCTATAGTTTCAATTACGTTCTACAACAGGGCAATGATAACATCATCCCAGAGGAGCTAGTGATGATCCTAGGACCCAGTTCCATCCGCCACTACTTCATAAGGATGACCATTTTCTTTTCGCACGTCGATTCTCTTCACGACTTGCCACGCAGATCAAGGCATACGTTGGAGTTATCGGTTCCCATTGAGGAAGACCTTGGAGAAGACTGGCTACCATGGAAGGACATTATCGATTTCTTGAACCAGATTGGATCCCCGGTACCAGCTTTCAGAGATATGGTTCTCCCTCTAACGATCTACGCAGAGGAAATGGCTTCACTAGAATCAAATGACCGTCGCATGGTGCTTCCATTGGAGGTGAATCTTTTCTTCAATGAGGTGCCAGCGATGGTGATGGTGAAGGCGGAAGAGGGTGGTGAGCCATGTTGCATTTGTTTGGATGACATGGATGTGGGTTCGATGACGTGTAGATTGCCTTGCCTGCATGTTTATCACGAGGGTTGCATTAGAGAGTGGGTTAGATATAATCGTTCATGTCCTCTTTGCCGTTTTCAATTCGGTTGACTAGATTAAGATTTCTGACGTTTTACTAGGTTGATAAATTGTGAGTTATTTTAATTGAATATCCATGAACTTTTATCTATTTCTATACTATTGTTTTGATTTTAATGGCTTTATTGACAATTTATTACTCGTAATTAATCATATCAAATCGTTCTGTAATAATAACTTAATTAATTGGAGTTTAATTCTAAATTTATTACCGTATCAAACATTTAGTAATCACCCAAATGTACATTAGGAGTATGACTTTATGTATTTATTGGTGGCATTGAATTGCTACTAACAGTTTGACACTTTGACGTGATATCTTTGCTTGTTGGATATTAGTTAATGCTTGTGAGAAAGTCAACAATTACCGTATTAAACTCTTAAATTAATCATCCAAATGTATACCAAGAGTATGACTTTATGTATTTATTGGCGGCACTGAATTACTAGATACAATTTGACATGATATCGTTGTTTGTTGGATGTTAATATAAGATAATTAGTTGATGGTTGTCAGAAAATCAACAATTACCGTGTTTACAATATTGGGTTACATATTAATGAATGAAAATTTTGTCAGGATCTTGAATACGCGTTATATGATACGGATAACAGTAAAAAAAATAACACTAAATATTTAACGTGGTTCGGCCGCAAGCCGTCAAAGTTGCGGCCTATGTTCACGGGCAGAGACTTTATTTATTTAACTGAAATTGTTTACTATGTCAACTAAAATATTGTGTTGGAAACCTATCTACTAATTTTTATAATGAGCACAACAAACCCTAATTGCAAATGGATCAAACCTGAACCAAACAAACACCAAACATAAAATCCATCACCTGAAATAATGTTGCACGTTGTGAACAAGTGCACCACCACGTGCACCTTTTGAAAATGGATTAATGCTCACGCCATACACCTTTAGTGCACCACGTGCACTCCCTGTGTCCACCAAACTCAAAACCCTCAAATGGTAGGCTTCACATCGTACATTCTTGTTCCATGCCGAGCTCCCCTTTAGCATTGGTTCAAGTCATAAATCCTTTCATACACATAAATTCCAAGTCATACGAACAATCTAGTCCTTGACTTAAATTTTCTTTAACCGTCAAAATATCTACAAAGGATCGTCTCCTTCTACCAACCTTCCCCAGAAGTCTTACCTTCTAGTACCAGCCACGAAGTTGGGACACCCATCACGTCATTTCACCATAGACAAACCCCATCGATGATGCCCTTACTTTGTCTTTGTATTACCCGTTTTCTAAATGTAAATGTTTTATAAAAATATTAATAAAGTTGGTTTTATGCACTTCCTTGTCTTGGTATTAAATCAAAAGTTCAATAAAGTTAGGGGACTAAAAGTGTTAGGCAATGGAAGTAAGAAATGGAATATATTTAAGCAAAATTGGGGCACAAAACCCTAATTTTTTTGTGTGGCCACATTTATTACGTTTGAGAGTTTATATGAGATTGTGTGTGCACTGTGATATTGTCTTGAGGAGGATAGAGAGACCGGAAGACCAATTCTTCAATAAATAATTGAAAATCAATCCGGGAATGACCCCTACTCTTCGTGATTAAGTATATACAGTTTTTACTTCAGTTGGTTGAGAATCAATGGAGTTTTGTTGGGTTTTTAGGTGTGTTCAAACCGTAGGGGAGGCAAAAGCATTAGGACTCTTTCTATCCATAGAAACTTGATTAAAGTAGAATTAAATGATAAGGATTTAGTAAAATGATGTTAGGAAACTATGTGACAAGAATCATGTGATTTGGTTGAGTTTGATTATGATAAGAATTAGCTTTAATGTGTCAAACGCAATTGTTCTTAAAAGTAATGAATGGTAAAGTGGGGTAAGGACCGGGAATCGCAAAGTGTTACCATCTTGTAGAGCCCCAAAAGAGATTCCCCTGTTCGTCATCGTGATCGTAAGTGCTAAGGCACTGGATCGTAAAATCTTCGAGTGTGCAATTGTAACCCTTGGATCATGATTCTCGAATCGTATTCCATGGATCATAGAAGTTGGTTAAGGCCTGAAATCATAAAGTTAGAATCATAATCTTAAGTTCTTCTTTGATTGTGAACCATTGAACTTTGAGACAATAGTTAACCTTCTCAAGGTTTAAATCGCAAACTAGCATGTGTGGTCGCTGAATTGTAAATCACCATGGGTGTTGGTGTAATTGTAAAGGGTGAGTTACCAAGAGGTGAATCACAAAGTGTAGATGGGATATACAACCCCAATAGATGATTGATGATGTGGAAACATTAACTGTTTGTAGACGTTAATCTTTCGGATACATAATGAAAATTACCATTGTTATTGCTTGTGCTGCAATGATGTGAGTTACACTAACTTGCTCGTTATATTGGTGTGAAATGTGCATGTTATATGTGAGTGTAACTAATGTGTCTATGCATGAAGTGAAGGGTTGTGATAATATTGTGGTGAAACACAAGTTGGTGATAATCAGACAACTGAAACTTTTGGTATGGCTTGGGTAGTCAACTATGACCCAAAGAGTGAAATCCTAGTGGGTACACTACTCGGTATTATGTGAAATGATATGTGATCATGGGTGAATGTATATGTTGTGTACAAACCTAGTTTGGTGTGTAAGTTTTAGTCAAATGACCTTATTAGTTTGGATCTGATAAGACAAAATAAAGCTTGGACAATAATAGTAAATATATAATATATGAATTATGTGAAGTCTGTAAGACCGACTAGTCAACTCAAGCTGAGTTGTCAGCTCCAAAACAGAAACAGAGTTTGTAAGTATGTTTTAAATTTGTTTGAAACTCATTACTCTCTATTTATAATTGGATAAGAAGATTCCAAATTGAAATCAAGTTTATTCGCATTATCTATTTGAATGTATAGATTAGATTAGTTTGAATTAGCACATTAGGATAATTCTTAGTTTTTTAGTTTAATGATTATCGTAGGTATATAATCTAATCTCCTAATATGTTTAGAGGTTATGTAGTTAGTATGAAAATATATTAACTTAATTAGTTCGGTATTTCTATTTAGAGAGTCAATTGTTTTTTGTGTTCATTAGCAATTAGTTTGTGAGATTGATTGAGCGAGAGTAAATTGAGAGAGAGTTAAATTGTAATCGTTAATTTAAACTTAAATTTCATACTGTTTTGTATTAAAAGCTTTATTGATTAATAAAAGCATTTGACTTTATTTTGATTTGTTCTTAATATTCTATATTTTGTATTCAATCCCCTCTTCTACACTTCTGTATAAGTTTGTTGATTACTTTTTGAATCAACAACAAACTTCATATTATATTTAAAGGTGAAAATCAATTTTGTCACTTATTTTTAAATCAAAATCTTGGATCAACAACAAACTTCATATTATATTTAAAGGTGAAAATCAATTTGTCACTTATTTTTAAATCAAAATCAATATGGTTTTTAATGGGAAAACAAAAGCCCATTTTCTAAACTGTAAATCACACACCATCCATAAGATGACACCAACCGAATCTAGTGAAGCTTGGATGATTGTCGAGATAAGAACGAGTCATTCCATGTGGAAAGCATGAGTCAATCAAGAATTTTAATTTAGAGTTGGTGTAGCAAGGGATCAAACATGCTAATCGACTAATGGATGTCTCCGGATCCCACAAGTGTCTAAGAGTTGCAATGGGGATTGCAATCGGTAAAATGGTTACCATCCTAAATAACTCCATGAGGTGATCCGCGGTAAACCCGTCATGTAATGGGGTGAAATATGATTTTTAGCCCTTATTAAGATAATAATTATTTTTCTAAAAACGTCTTATTTTAACAAGGATCATATCAAACTAACTAAAACGTGTTCTTTTGTTTTAAATAGATGGGAAAGACTAATAACATGATATCGAACATTTCACTCTGTATGTTCCTAGAGAAGGAGAAACTTATGGGAGTGAACTTTGTTGACTGGCATCGGCAGGTAAGGATTATCCTCTACACGAGACGCATATGAAAAACGTGTTAGAGACACAAATGATTTTGCCAGCCTCATATTGTTGACTATGAGCTCAGAGCTGCGGTTCTAGCATATAAGTGTGTACGACATGATAAACCGGCTAAAGTACATGTTCCAAGTTAGATAGGATCTCTATGAATGTGTTAAGGGCTTTGTCGGTTGCCGGATGCAAAAAGACGGAAATGTGAATATCCACATTCTTAATTATATTCGCTTAATTGAAGCTTTTTATGACGACTGAAAGGATGAACTGTTTCAATATAAATTTGCTAATCTTTATATACACGTATTAACTTTAAGTTGTAGTTCTTTAAGTTCCATTCATTTTTAAAAATAATAAGATTTTTATGTCTATAACTCAAACTAAAACTTCAAAACACAACAGCTTCAGGTAACATAAAAGTTCAAGCAGAGCTTTAACAAGCCAAGATCAAATTTGCGAAAAGTAAAAGTAATTTCATATTACATCTAAAAATCACTATCTAAATAGAAGAAGATCAGGTTCTGAGTCTATTAATATAAATCAATAGGGTGATGAAGCAGTACCCTATGTTGATCTGTGCATCAAAAAATCACCACAAACAATTACGACCTAGAAGCTGTCGATTTGTGAATCAAAACATCACCAAAAACAACAACCTTAATTTCTGAACCCATAGCCACACCCATGAACCCAAATTCGATTTTTAAAGGAGAAACACTAAAAAAGGGGTTTTGTGGGGAAAAAACAACCTTAACCAATTTGTACATCTAAAATGTAAAAAATTTGCCTCATTTTAAGCCTACTAGAGGTCGACGTACACATATGTCCGAATGTAATGATACCTCATTAATAAAATGGTTTGAAACATTTACTTTTGTGTTGTGAGCATTTAAATTGTAAATCGAAAAGTACAAGGATTTATATTGCTATTTGTAATTGAAGGACTAATAGTGGGATTAAAGAAAGAAAGGGAAGGTATATAAATCAAAATTAGGGCACATAAGTACATAACCCTAGATACACAACTATAGCCGTACTCCAATGAGTGTTTAGGGGTTTGAGCGAGTGTTCTTGAAGATCCGGGGAAGATCGAGAGCTAAATCATGTTCGTTTTCACATCCGACAGTTGGTAATGATCCTGAAACCTTTGTGATTATATGGATACTTTTATTATACCCGTTGATGGGGATTTGAGGGAGGCTTGTATAGGAAATTCTCACTGTCGAACAACACGGGCAAACCGAGAACGAAAAATATGATTTAGATCACTTAACCTTCATAAAAATGGAATTAATCATTAAGGGTTTGGTTAATGTTTGTGAATTGTAAAAGGGAACCATAAATCAAGAATCGTAAATATAAGGGGTCGAGTCTCCTATTAAGATTCCCCGAATCGTAAACCACACGTTAGTCAAACAAATCGAAAACTGGATTCTTCGCACCAATCGTGAACAAGATGCTGCAATCGAAAACCAAAATGCTAACTGAATCGGAATTTGGAATTTTAATCTGATAATGGGCTGAATCTTAAATTAGTTTATGAAACTTCAATCAAAAACTTCACATGATCAAGTAAATCGTAAATTGAGAATGATGGATAATTGTAAATTGAATCAGTGAGGAATCGTAAATCATGAGTACATTGTAATCACATAATCACAATCACTGGAATTGCATTGAATCTCAAGTAGGAACCGTAAACCTCATGTAAGGAAGGAAATAATAAATTAGGTGGGACTGCAAATCTCAATCGCGAATTTCATAGTGGACCAGAAACACAAATCTCACATGAGTCTTGAGAAACTAAAACTAAGAGTTATTAAAAAGTAATATAAGTAAATAATAATTAGAAAAATTAAAGGGGTGTAAATGGGGTTAATAGCCTTAGTAGATAGCCAATGCGTTGGAAACCTTATTTGTAGGTGGTTGCTGATAATCTCGTGATTTGAGAATAGTCTTATTATAGTTGATTGTTATTGATTATATTGCTATGAGATGAGTTACACTAACTTGCTTATTGTTCTAGTGTAAAATGTGCTTGTTATATCATGTGAATGTGTAACTAATGTGAAATGTTAATGTCAAGTGAAGGGTTGTGTAAATGGAGTGAAAACACAATTCGGGCATAGAAAAGACGTAAAACCCCAATGTGCATTGGGTAGTCGACTATGATCCCAACATAGAGAAATCGTTGTCGGTGCACTACTTCGGTATTGTGGATTTGTTGATGTGAATAATATTTTTATGTGGTTACTTGTACATACCTAATGTGATGTGTATGTATGTGTGCTCGCTAATTATTATGTTTGTTGTTTATTTAATTCTTTTAAGGACAGGACGGAATGCTCCGGTATAGTGAAGGTAGCTTAGAGTTAAATATATTTTTCCACTTTAGTGATTTCACACGGTTTTGACATCTATGTTATCTTTCCATTAAACTCATAGAAAAGTATTATATATTTAATCGTTCTAATAATGACGTGTAGTCCCGGTGCGGACCTCCTCTCAAACGTTGTGTAAATGTATGGTTGCTTTCTCTCTAATAATTGTTTTTAAAAAAAAATTGATGCATTACAACATAACTTAGTTGCAGAAAATTGAAAGTTGGAGCCTTATATATGTTCGATTGCAAGACCGAAGGAGAACAACCAACAAGAAAGCAGTGAATGACGATGGAGAAAGGGGATGGATGGGATTTTCGAATGTAAGACCGGCGATGGGGCTGGATTGATGGCAATTGTAGGAAAGGAGAGAACGATTGAGAAGGAAGTGGAGGGCTAATGTAAATTTTTGGACAGAACCACGATTTTGGAATAAAACTCAAGTTTTGACTTGTACTTTGAGGTTATCATTGCTCTCCCAAACCAATATAGGGTTTTGATTACCTCCAAAACTATATAAGTTTACTTTTAAGTATTTTTAATTGCCTCTATAATTTAGCTTCTTAAATAAAACCTGAATATTTACTTCCTATTTAAATATATATATATATATATATATATATATATATATATATATGTGTGTGTGTGAAATATAAAATA
>JAUEJL010111953.1:0-12456 GCA_032274825.1 Drosophyllum lusitanicum | reverse complement strand
TATATATGTATGTATGTATGTATGTATATATATTTATAGATTGCATGCAATGTTGTGGCGGAAAATAGTTTCAGTTTTGTAACATGTCGATACGAAGAATGTAACGATATGTTATTCACGCGATTCAATGTCAGAAAAAAGTTTTCTTCAACAACATATCCGTTTTTTTAAATTTTCTTTAATTTGCATCAACTATTTTGTTAATTTTAAAAGACATTTAAATAAGAAAAAAGATTTATAAATAATTTATGAAATAAGGAAAGAGAAGTTAATAAGATTTTGAAAATTATATTTATGTGGGTGGATAATTGTATTTATGTAAGAGAGTGTGTTGGCGAGAGAATATATTTTAAATGAAAAAAAAGTTAAAGTAATTAGGAGAGAGAGAGAGAGAGTGTGTGTGTGTGTGTGAAATGGTTAAAGATTGAGTGAATGAGATTAATTTAGATGAATGAAAGGTCAAGATTTTATATTTGAAATTTAAGAACTCTTAAAGTTAAGAATAATATAGAATGTTAAATGGTTTCATATAGTTATATTGTAACACCGCGATTTTAGGGTCAAATTTTTGACCTTTTTAAAATTTAATTCAAACATATTTAAGTTTGATAAACACACAGCGGAAGTCTTATCAAAGTATTTTCTTTATTTAAAACAAACCAACCGGTTTTTCATTTAAAACATAAATGCTAACTAATTATAAGAAGGTAATTCATGAGTACTTTGGACTTGTGTATACCTAAATGCCTTATGCTATGATTATATGCCATGGCAAGGTTGCATTCGTGTGTTCCGCTTATTATGTATAAGTGGAAGTTATTGATATGTTTATGAAATGCATGCATGCTATTGGATCCTGATTGGATCACCTATGTGTATGTGATTTGTCCAGAAATTTGTGTACTGTTTTACAGTGGTATGATTGAGGTCAGCCTTTGGGTTGGATCCCAGGGGACCTATGGGTCATAGTTCGGGATTAACGGTGACTCGAGGGTGCATTCCAGGTCGTAGGTTCTGCAGGACCGCTGTTCCTTAACGTGGGGGGCAATCAGCTTCCCATTGAACCTGAAGGAGCTGTTGGCTCCATAACGATATATTAAACTTAAAGAAAATACTTAAATATTAAGTGTTAAGTTTTGAGTGGTTACATTTAGGTTTCAATAATTGTCTTTAAACTCATATCAAAACATAAATGAGTGAAAATTACTTACCCCATCATCATTAAATGAAATGAAATATTTTAATTTAAATTATCATTAAATTAAATTACATTGAAACACCATTAAATAATCATATAATAAACCCAATCATTTAGGCCCATTTACAAAAAATAAAAGCCCAACTCTTATAATTATGTCATATCACCAAAGACTCTTCACTAATTGACTTCAATTTGGAAAAACACATCTCCAAAGAAATGCCACATAGGATTACAAACATTTTAAGTTAAAGAGGATATAGATGGTAAGGGAAAAAATAGAAATTTAAAGGGGGAGTTTAGGCTTATTTTACTTTAAAACTTATCTTTTAAAAATTGAGAGGATTTGGAACGAAAGGATTTCCTTCCCTTTCATTTCTTTTATTCTCATTGTTAGGGTGTTTTTAGCAATGGGCTTATGGGGGATTATAGGGACTTGAGATTATAGTTTTCATAACCTTCATCCCTATAGCCTTGTTCAGGTGTTAAAATCTTGAGAGGATTATTAAAAACATAATCCCTCGTAATCCCACAAAATAAAAAGTCTTTCCAAGTAGCTTATGTATTAAACTTGGGATTATTAATTAATTAACCCTACGCACAACCCCAACTCCAGATAGTTTCGCCGAACACACCCTTAAACTCGAGAACAGACTGTTAATATGTATGGGTTTGTTTATCCAACTAGCTTAATGGACTTAAGTATTAATTACTTTTTGGCCCACTATTAGTTAAGTTAAATGATTAAATATTTTCTTTATATTATTTAATTATTAGTTTCTTTTTAGGAGGTGATTTAGACACATAGAAAGGGAAGAAACATTTCTCTTGTTTGGTTGTAGCTCAGAAAATGATAAATGAAAAAAAAAACATTTCTATTTCTCTATATCCAATTCTCCTTCATAAGTAAAGAAACAAATGGAAATGAAAAAGCTAACTATCTAGAGAAACAAATCGACCAAACCGACACCTCCGTCCCTACCAAACTGACACCGGCAGCATTTCTCCGGCGGCTCCGGTAAGGTATCTGTCTCTATCTCTCTCCATTGAATTTTTGAACAAGTACTATGAACTATGGCTTCAGATCTACATTTTGTTTATACATAGCTTTGATGCCTGACCATTAATTTGCTTATACATAGCTTTCTCTCTGTACTATTGTTTAGGGTTTTGGTTTAATTCTTTGTTGAATTTCATATTGTACTAAACAAGAGAAATGATTCTCTGCTTAAATCTCTTTGCTACCAAACAAAAGAGTCAATTCCCATTCTCCAGACTAATTCTCTTTCTCTGTAATTCCTTTCTCTGCTCTCATTTCTCTGTATTTCCATTCTTTGTACCAAACGCCCTTTAGGATATTATAAAGTCTTTGTCTAAAGAGTCTTCAATCTCTTACTTATAATTGTGACACCCAAAATTTCATGTGTAACACCGTAAAATCCTAAGTCATTTTTTTTAAAACACACCGTGGAAGCTTAACTGAAAAGATTTCATAAAGATACAACTATTTAATCATTCACAAATACAACCATCGAAACCTTTATTGTGTTACAAAATATAAACATGGCTCGTCTTTAAACAAAAATAAATATAAGAGCGCAGGTCAACTTTTCCTTTAACAAAACTAAGCCACAAAAGCTGAACCTGCAAAAACAATTCAACAGTGGGGAATTAGCACAAAACTAAGTGAGAGGAAGCTAAAACACAACAGTCAATAGCTACAATTAATACAAAAGCATGTAATCACATAACCAAGAAGACCGGCGGTTTGGCGCAAAACCTAAAACTAATGCCGGCCAAAGCAAAGGTTTACCGATAGCCCTCCGCTAAATTGGCACAGTCAAATTCTCCTCTGACACAACGCATGCATGAGTAGGACTACAACTATTCAACCAATCAGCAGACAAGCCCAGCCCAATTCTACGAGTAGCTGACTTCTCAAACGCAACTTAAAATATCATCAAAAGAGTGCGTATCGGCCAAATAATCATACAATGAGATAATCAATCAACAATCAACAATCATCTATCAATCACAAACGCATACATCACATCAATCATAACCTTTACCATCCACGAGTTAACATCCACTCACCTCTTCTTTCTTGAATGCCATACTCAGAAGTCTAGTATCACTGAGCCTTGGTATTGCCTGAAAACACAGCAACACCAAAATTATTTTTCGATTCATATTATATATACCCACATATATTTATATAAAATACTCATGTTAGATTCATATAACATAAACACATATAATTCACTCCAAAAGATTAAAAAACAAAGCTTAATATTCTGGAATTTGCAGGACGCCTCGCGTCCAACAACTTGATGCGTTGCGTCGGCTTCGAGCGGCCCCCCACTTCGCATGGAGGCTTCGAGCGGAGCCTTCAAATGAAGACTTCGAGCGGAGGCTTCGAGCGAAGACTTCAAGCGCCTCACTTCGAACCGAAATTGACTTCGAATTCGAATGGAACGCGGCGCGTTCCTTCTTTGGATGCGTCGCGTCGCGTGATTTTCTGTTCAAACCTGCAACTTTTCTTCATCTTCCAGCTCCAACCAATTTCGATCCAACAAATATTCAAAGCTGGAAAATGACTTCTAACACATCTAAACCCATAATAACTTCAAATAACATGTATACATGTATCAAGAACACATCAAATCCAATTAAAACACCAAAACAAACAAAACCCATTTGACAAGAAAGCTTCAAACTTCTATCCATGGTGTTCTTTATGTATATACACAAAACCCAGTAATCAATTCATATCAAAGTAATCATAATCATGTTATAAACATATTCTAACCTTAATCTTGATTTAACAATCAACAAATCTTCAAGTCCAAATTTCAAGTAAACTTCTTCTTCTTGAGTTTTCTTCAACAAGAGGTAAACAACACTTTTGCACACACACATACACCAGATATTTGAAAATAAGGAAATGACTAAACTCATGCAAGTCTATCCATATATTCTTTATATACACGTGCACACACATAATCACTCAAATTAAGCATGAGGTGGCTACTTTTAAATATCTCATTCCTAATTACACATACACGCATGCTTACATGCACACATACATACATACATATTAATTTAATGTTTGTAGTTTGACCATTCTACTATGATTGATTAGTGTTTCTAGTTTGATTAGCGTTTGTAGTTTAAATATTTGGTTTTTCATTTATTTCCACACTATTTTTATTGTTTAGTTTTTCACACTCAATGTTTAATTGGAAAGTTGGTGTTTCAATTAAATGACATACATATATGATAGTGACAACCTATTTAGAAAGTTAGACATATTTAGATTCATGTAGTTCAATTGTATGAATTCTTATTTTAATTTTATTCTTGGCGAGTAACTTAGTATGCATGTATGATTTCTTTGTTTTTGTTACCGATTCTTAGTGCTTATTCTTAATCTTGATTCTTGGTTAGTTACTTAGTATGTACGAATTCATGGTTTTTATCATTGATTCTAAGTTCTTGAATTCTTTATTCTTGGTATATTTGTTATTTTTAATCTAAATTTTAATTTTGATTCTAATTTTGTATGTATGAATCTTGATTTAGTATGAATAATCTTGATTCATAATATTGGTTCTTTAAACTATAGGTGCAAAGGAAGACAATTGTGACCGAGTGTTAATTAACAATAAGAAGGGGAAAAAAGGAGAGAAAAGACAATCACATACTACCTTTTTATGTTTACTATTATTTAACTATAAATTATCATATTTTCATATTCACAATTTTTGTTGAACTTACCAAAATTGTTACTTAGAAAGGTTTGTTAAACTCCTTAGTCGTGTTAATTGAGAATTACATATTTTTGTTTGATTGTGTTTACAAAAGACTTGATCTGTGTTTGTGTTTGGTTTTAAAACAATCATTAATATTTTGTTTATGAATTATGATAAGGTGGTGATATCGTCTAAAATATATATTATTTATATCCGATATCTCTTTCTTTGATTGCAGTATTATGATCAAATAGGTTAATTATTTACTTAATTTATTGTAGTATGTGTTTTAGGGCTATTGGGAGAAGAAATAGATAGTTTGATGAAAAATGATGAAGAGAAGAGATAACTTGAGTAAAGCTGACAGCTTTAACACCCCTTCACCGTTTTGGCTTTATCTCTTTCATACAAACTCGGATCGAGGTAATTCAAAGCCACGAAAACTAGACTAGAAGAGCTACAATTATATGGGAGACTAAACTATTATATCTAAGCTGAAGGCCACGTGGGCTACATCAGGCCCAACAAGCAAAAAAAATAAAGAAAACAAGTTTGGGCTTTGGATTGGACATGATCCGAAGAAGAAAAGAAACACAATTGTGTGGACATTTGATGTCAATTTAGCGGTTGATGCTAATTAACTTGTGTGGGCTTCAAAGATAACAAATAATTGACAATAGAATTGAGAACTAAATTGGTGGCATGTCTGCGCAAAACATAAGGAAATTTCACTAAATTGGTGGCTGGCAATTGAGGGAGGAAATTTTATAAAAACCTGAGGCGGCTGCGTGAACAAAAAGAAATGGAAAGCGACAGCCGACGAAAAAACAACATGCTATCATGAGCAATTTGTGATCGATGATGAAGGGGAGGCTACAACATCTGTAGTATTGAATTGGGTTGCTACTATCGGTCTATATAATGGTTTGTAACTTTCGTTTTTCTTTGTATTTGTTTTCTACACCTCTTGTGTATTCATCATGATAAACGAACACTAGGTTTGGTTTGTAATCTTTATTTCTAATATATGATTAAGTTCTGTTTATGCCTAACTGTGAACCTTGAGTTTTTAATCTTAACTTTTATTGAGTGATTTGTTAAATACAGTTTGTGCATATTCAGAAATATGACTTGCATGTGTGTTTTCATCTATTTAATTGTTTGCTTGTTCTGAAAATATGACGTTTGCATGCAATAGGATAGACAGTTAGTTTGAAATTATGATAATTGAAATTACTTGGTAATACCATAGATAAAAGTTTGAGATTGATTCACCATACAACGAGAGTTAAGTGTGAGTTGATTAGGTTAGATCATAATCAGATTAGTAGGACTGAGGGTCGTTGGTTCGAAAACCCTTAGAAACATGTCATGTTATCTATGCTTATAACAAATTGAACCTACAGGGAATGATTCATAAGTGAATACATCTTTATTAACATATTTAATCTCCTAAATATTGTTTCTCAATTTTACTGCTTTAATTCAATCTTTTCATACCTTGGCAGCGGTTAGCTGCTAGATTTCAAAACTCCCCTTTTCATACTCTAGCGTGTTGAGTTTGACGGATTACAAGTTTACAACGAACTCTAGCATGTTTGTCTTCCGCTGCCATCTACATTGATGAATATATATATTTGTTGTCCTATGATTCTATGGGTTGTATATCTTACATGTGGATTTCCTCTAAAACTGGGTGCATAACATGCAATTACTTCTGCAAGCCTTTTATTTCACTTGATATCTTAGAGATGAAAGTGCTTACATTTAGGCTAATATGGACATCTACTCTGATAACTAAGATGATTTTAATAATCAAGATTTGAGTTTACTAATCATCAAACTTACGCATATGACAAATAAGTATTATGATGAAAATGTCTATATGTCTAAACGCCATTCCCCGTGAGAGAAGATCGAACATATTTATTCTCTGCTACCATGACGGACTAAGAAGGTACGGTTGTTTTGTCAATTTTGTTATAATTATCAGCATCTTCAAACTGTTGTTTCTAATAGAGTTCTGACTACTATGTTCAATAACATTATAGGTGCAAAAGCTGCGGAGAGCTTGAACGTCTTAGGAATCATCCTGTAAAGGTATGAATATAAATAATTTTTGTATCTACACAACGGTTATCTTGTAAATGTCTTGTCCGATAAATTTGGAAGTACATCAATGGTTTTCACTCGTACGTACATGTGAAGCAACTCGCCATTTCGCTTTGATGCTTAGGAACCTTGGATTACAGGCAATCCCCAATTCTGGTCAAATGACTCAGGTACTACTTTAGCTTTTTCATAAATTTCTATTCATCGCTCTTTTGATTCCATATATATTTTAAAATTCTTTTTGATGTTATCAAATTAGGCAAAAAGGCTTGGTGCATTGAACAAATTTAAGGCCGGAGAGTGTAATATTCTTATGTGTAGCCAGTAGATCGAGGACTTGATATTCAGTCTGAAACTTGAGTCGCTTTTAAGGTTAAAAAATAGTTTAAGCGAATTTAATGGAATAATATCGAAACTTGTTTACTATTTAATGGTTTTCACCCTCAAATATTTGGGCAAATAATGTTGGGGCCCACCCGACCCAACACATTTGACTTGTTATACCCGAAGACCAAAGTATCAGCGTCGCCGATCACAACACCTACTTGAGGCCGGATATCTGGAATGCTAACCACCTTAATTCTATCATTAAATGGTTTGGGCAAAAAGTTACCTGTACGTTTCCTGCCCAAAAAGAGGAAGTTTTGTTACTCTTGGAATGTGTGGCAGAGGCTCAACGACTTTCGCGCATGGTAACGAATTCTTTCGAATTGTCGAGAATGTATGGTCTGAGTGTTCATGGTTATATATTACCTTCATTTGTTTTTCCTTTTTAAATAGAAAATCAAAGAAACCAGGGGCCATAAGAGAAGAAGAGGTGGTGAAGGTGAGGGGGAAGATGTTGAAAAGTTCCATGTGAAGAAGAGGAAGTCAAAACAACACTAGATATGCAAATTCATTTGATTGCTCACAATTTTGGTATGATTCTTCATTTATTAATCCCATGTAATTATCAATATTTAGTTTATAGAAAGTTTCAACTTTTATCATGGAATACCAATTAAGAATTATTGATTTAAAACTTTGAAGTTATAGTTTAATTTTATTTTTTGATACATTTACATAGACAAAGTTTTCATTATTCTAAATTATCTCGGTATCTTCGTTATTCCACCTTAAAAGTTAAAAAAAAAGAAGGGGTGTGTGGTTGTATGCGTGTACATGACAGATAGAGAGAAAGAATACAACAAAATTCAATAAGCAAATAAAGAAAAAATCCTCATATATGTAATATTGTAACACCCCGTTTCCGGAGGCTACTCATACGATACAAAACAGAGCAAAAATCTAAGAATTAATACCTCAAACCACTAGTGCTTTGCTCTCGATCTCCTTACCTTCAATTCCCGTGCAAACCTGCCGCATGGAAAGAAAATGCGACTGAGCCAAATGCCCAGTGCGCGGATACGAAACCAACAAAAATAACACAATACGAACAAGACATATTGAATACTATAACCGGCAACATATAAAAGACCAATATGAAACAAAACCATAACTAAGAATCAATGGGGTATGAACAATCCGAGCTCAATAGTACCAACACTTGTATAAAACAAGCATCATCCAATAAACAATGGGTACATGGACCTGCAGATCCAAAGTACCAAACAATGGTGGATAAGGTGTTGGGCACTACGCCTCTATCCACAAACAATAACAATACAATAACTATGGTTAACCAATACGCCTCCTAAAACCCTTATCACACCACAATGAGGAGACGCCGTAACAAATCACACCGTTACGGAAGTGTCACGCCACCGGTGCCACAGTGACGCGCCTATGGTACCCCCATAGATGGTTAATAGCTCGCATACCCAGAGTAAACAATAAGACAATGGCAATGAAGCAATAATAATAAGATACTAACAATAACACAATCTCAATGAGGACCTCTAAAGAGGTATATAACAATAAACAATAAGTCAATGAACGAACGAAGTATAACCAACCTAAATAAACAGTATAAGACCTGAAAGGAAATAATTTCCTATTTAATTTCGATGTAAAAAGACAAGGTTTTAGGACTAACTTATATGAAATGTTTTAAACGAGATAGTTTGAAAAAACTTGATTTTGAAGAAAACAAGAATCCTTATTAAAGGAGTAGATATACGTACTAATGTTACAATAAAACACTAGTCAATAGGACCCAATAAACGAAAACGAACGGGAATATTTATTGACGAACTACAAGCTATAAAAGGAGCAACGAATATGAACAAACGATTTTTTAACGATAGCGAAAGTATGGAAATCCGTACATAGAAGTTAAGAATCCGTACCTTAACTCACAAGTGGAGACGACTCGCAGCCTACTAATAGTTCAAAGTAAATTTCTCTATACACCGCCTAGATAACAAATATATTTCATTAGTATTCATAGCTTGCTCCTATTTTTTTTGTCTTTGTGTTTATATTTTAGGACTTATATCTTTCCAGTTTCACCAACCTATTAACTTGACTTTTCTATATCAAAACATTGGTTGACACTATAACTCAAATCATTACGGATTTCTATAATATAAGTAACACTTTCGGTTACCTATTCTCTTTAAAATCAAATTCTATGGGTTAATAAGAAATGATTTACTAAAAGATGTCTCTTGAGGGTTTTATGACTTAAAAATAAGACAGACCCAATTTAACCTGATTTCTTTTGGATAAAACAGTTAACAAACACAGCAGTGAGTAAGAAAAGGGTCATGACTACCAATTCCATACCACTTAACTAAATTAAGTGTGTGTTCATTAGCCAGACCCAAACCAATAAAACTCAGTATGATAACAGGGAGAAATCAAGGCAGTAGCTTCAAAAGACGATTCAATTCAAGTTTAATTCTTGCCCTCATAAACCAATACCTTAAAAGTTTAATTAATTTGATGTATTCCAGGTCAATCTATAATGCCAATTCTCAAAACATGTTTGACTTCAACTTATCCAAAATCACAGGACATTCATATTAGTTACTGATTAATAAAACTCAAGACTAAATTCAACAGGGGCTAAATTGAATTTAGCTAAACCAATACTTACAATTTATCTAAAATCTACCAGATGCATAACTCAAAAATTAGCTACTGCCCATGACACATTGAAGACTTAAATAAAAACTGTGATAACGTGAATTTCTATTTGACTTGAACGAAAGAAACTAATAAAACCTCAATAGGAGCAATCGAGACATTAAAAAGAGAACTTAATTCATTACAACTTAGCAGCTTACAATAGCAAGTGGTTCAACTCTTAGCACATAGATTTATATATAGAATGCATCGATGCTCTTAATCAAATTCTGATTCTTAAGCCAACATTAATTAACAGCCCAACAAGCCAATCGATTGGACTTAATATTCAAAGTAATGTAGATTCAGATTAAAGGTTACAATCCCATCTTATGAACAATCGAGATACAGTGATAAAGATGAGAACTTGCTCGAATCTCATGGTGTTCTTGAGCAATAGTTGAAGAAAACAGAGACCACTAACCTTACTGATGACATTGCCCAACATCGACACCCTGACTCCCTCTCTCACTTCGATTTGAGTCTGCAGATAGATGGCTCGAGAACAGAAGATTGCCAGGGTATTTAAACAGCTTCATCGTTGGAGAGTCGTAGAAGTAAGCTCCAAATCAACAGGAAGTCGTTACCGTCTTCTTCAGCCGGTTCATCGATCGAGAGGTTTGAGGCTTAAGTACACAGCTTGTGGATTTTTTTTGGGCTAAAATCAATTGGGTCAGGTTATAAATTAGGTCGATGGTATTTAGTTTAGACTTTAGATGATCTAATCAAGTCCACTTATATTTGTTACTAGTGGCCCATGTAATTAATCATTTTTTTTCATATTAATTATATTTTAGTTTATTAGGTTGCGTTACGGTTTTTTTTTGTTAATAATATCCTTATTATTATTATTATCATTAGATTTTAGGGTATTATGCATACAGTTTATCTAAACATTACGCGGGTTGACTTGAAGAAAATATAAATAATAATATTTTGAAAATTGTATTTTTCAATAGAGAAAAACACATGTAATACATTATTATTTTTGAATAGCAAAATACACACACACACTAATCAAGTACTAAATCTAAATCTTTTGTCGACAGTGGGACTTAAATCCATGATCATAAGCCATAAGAAACACCTTCCAATACCTTAATACTGTTAGACTACAAGCCCTTAGGTATATAATACATTATTTAGTTTAAATAAAGGATAAACACGAGTAGAATTGTAATATGATCGATTAATTTCTTTATAAAAACAATATCTAATTAATTTTTGAGTTAATTACAAAAATGGACCTTTTAGTGATTTTCGCTTTTGGTTCTTTAATTTTAAAAATTACGAAAATAGTCACTATGGTGGTCATTTTGTGTAACACCATAAATATCAAGCAATTTTTTTAAATCACGGCGGAAGCGATACAATAAAATATAATATAATAACACCCATAACAAAATCGTATTGTTAAAAAATTACAGTATCACGTTTAGTGTTACAAAAGTTATACAAAATATGGCTTAACATTTTCTCAAACAATATCAGAGTGATGGTCAAATTTTCCCTCCAATACACAAACTCCTAGCTAAACAGCCGCACTTACCAAAACCTGTAAAAACGGAGTTAAAGGTTGGGAATTAGCAAGTGAATGGAAGCAAAAACCACAAACAGCAATAAGCAACAACCAATATAGCAACAAAAAACAGGTAACCACATAAATCCAGAGAACCGATGGTTTGGTGCAGAACCTTCAACTTATTACGGGCTAAAGCAAAGGTTTACCAATAGCCCTTTGCTACTTGGCACAATTAAACCCCTTCCGTTACAACAAATACATAAGAAGATCTAGAACTTTTCAACCAATAGCAAACAAGCCTAACCCAATTCCACGCATAACTGACCTCTATCATATCATGCACACATTATCATACCATGTGCACATATCTTAGACTCGATCAATTAACACATAAACAGTTAATCAACCATCATCATCATTAGACTAAACAGTCTATCAAAACATCAATCATATCAATTCCATTTAACCATATTAGTTACAGCCAATACCACTCATGATTTAACGTCCACTCACCTCGGTTCTCAATCGTCGAACTCAGTTATCTAATCAATCTCATTGAGTCTTCATGTTTTAAAAGATCACAAGAACAACAAAATCAGTCTTCGATTCATAAATATATATATATACATATCTATTTATATCAATCATAACCATAAACATGTTAGAATCACATATAAATCAATCATATAGCATGCAACATGATCGAATAGCAAACAAAACTCTAAAACTGAAAATCCCCAGAAGTGTCACATCCAAGACCCCGATGCGTCGGACCAGTGTGAACAACACTATCCAAGTTAGAC
>JAUEJL010111952.1:0-24721 GCA_032274825.1 Drosophyllum lusitanicum | reverse complement strand
GTTTTTAACGCCATTAATGACTCATTAATAGGGGTATTTTGGTAATTTATATATTTACCCAACCGTGAATTGCGTTCGGGTGAGCCGTCATTAATTTGTGAGACTTGGTTTTTCCAAAATAACCTCATTAATGCGTCATTAATTAGCCATTAACGAGTCATTAATGAAGCATTAATGAGTTGTCAAAAAATCTTAGCCTTTGATTGATTTTAATCAAGGGCTAAGATTGGTTCTCGCAGTTCTCGTACGAAAAACAGTTCTCGTTTGAACCCTCCCCCATATATATATAAGTTGGCTTTAAGTCCAATAGCCTTTAAATCCGTTAGTAGGTGGCCTTTAGAGCGTGACTCAGTTTAACATCATCGCCCCATTCCTCACGTCAAGTTGGTTGGTTTCAACTAGTTTCCACTCACGCTCTCTCCCCCCCTCTTTCTCTCTCTTCTTCTCTCTATATTAAACTCTTTTTTTTTTAACATTATTAATGATAGAGGGGGATAGAATGTGGCGGTTAGTGTGATGGAAGAGAATGAAAGGAAAAAATGATGTGACACTATGTGGTAAAAGAAAGATGGATGTTCATGCCTAGTCTTTTGCGTATCCCGATTGAACTTTTATTTAATTTAAAGGGTCAATAATTGTTTAATTATCAAAAAATTTATTTAATTTCGGTTTAACCATTAAAGTTTTTTCTAAACGATTTTACCATAAAAATTTGAATTTGTTATGATTTAAATCTCAAATTTTTTTTTAAATGGTTTAAACCTTGATGTTTTTTTTAAAAAACTGATTAATCACTTAAATTTTATATTGTTTTCGATTTTACCCTCTCTATTTGATTATGCATTTTAGTTTTATTAAAAATTTAACAAAACTTCGAGGGTTTAACTATTTTTTAATAAAAATTGAAGGGTTAAATCGTTTTATAAAAAACCTTTAAGGTTTAAATAAAAGAGAAAGTTGTAAAAATTGAGCATGTAACCTAAAAAAGAGAAGCGGTTGTTGAGGAGCTGAGTGGAAGGCGCATTAAGCCCCCACCCTCAAATCTGACGGCTTCAGCAAATTGCTTATTTTGTTGTTCCCCTCCTCACGTCACACTTTTAAATTAACTCACTAACACAACGTGATGGTTATATAAAAAAAATTGTTTATAGACAACAATTTATTTATTATTAATTTGTATTATATATTATTAAATACATATAAATAAATTTTATTATATACGAATAAGTTTTCATTAACACATAGTGCTGGATTTTGATTTTCCTAAGCTGAGGTTACTGTTTTTTCTTTATTTTTTATAATTCTTAATTTTACTTTAGTTTTCTATTAACATGTTATTACGTAGATGTATTATTTTCCACTTTAGATTATTACATGTGTTGTCTAGTGTTACGTAGCTCTATTTTATTTGGTAAAAGAGATTTTTTAAATCATTTTTAGTGTTATTTTATATTTATACAACTTAGGTAGCCTAGCTGTTCACACAAGTCACAATAGGCAATGTGTTCAAACTTTACTAGGGAAATCCTTAAATGGTCGGGTGTAGTTTCGAAAATGGTCATGAGATTTCTGGTTAAGCTGCGTATATGACTGTTTAAGCTAAAGACTCGACTTTTTGGATAGCTTTAAGAGAGATCCTTTTCGATTAATGTTTATATTATTACAATAAATTTTTTTAATTTTACAAACAAATTAATAATTAAATTATTGTATGGCATACCATGCATGATATCACCAAAGTTAAACTCCAACCCTCATATCAACATGAGTATACGCAAACTTTGGGAGATAATTTCAACTTAAATAATAGATTTAGGTCAAATTAATTGTTTTTTTTTTAATTTTTGTGTTCATATGGGTCGCGAATTTTATTAAACTAATCAAAACAGGTAGTTTTTCTAAATCGACATTAATCAAAATAAGTTTAAATGGTAAGCCTTAAAAACTAACGTTTTAATAAAATTGTCTAAATGGATGTAAAAGTATCTAGCACCATCGTATATACCTTTACCATACGATGACCTCTTGCCACCACGGACCATCATCACCAATCGCCAACTATGAAGCCACCACGGATTGCCATCACCGTTGACACTACACCACTGACGACCACCCCCACCACAACGAACGACCGCCGATGTTGCCACATCCACGACTACCACCTATCACCACTACCAATCATCACCGGCGATGCTAGCATCAGTCCATCACCATCCCCTGCCATCACCTTAGCTTCCACCATCACCAATTGCCGATGCCACCACCACCAACCCCTATCATCACCAACGATGTAGGTTCCACCACCGACCATTGTTGCAACTATCACCAACTGCCATTGCTACTGCCACTGTTGCCGCCGTCACTCTTTACCACCACCAACGTGGTAGCAAAGGTGACCATTGGTCGTGGTTGTGGTTGTGGTGGTGGTGGTGGTGCTATTTTATTATTAATAATAATAATAATAATAATAGTAATAATAATAATAATAATAATAATAATAATAATAATAATAATAATAATAATTTGTAGTTATTTGAAATATATTATATTTTGTATTTAATATTTTCTTAAAACAATTTATTTTTACTCAGATCCTTTTAATATTATTTTTATAGTGATCAAATCAGCCAGACCATCCGTTTTACATACTTGGTATCAGTGTTTTAAAAGACACGTCAAGGCGTAAGGCGTGACTTTGTCGTTAAAAAATAGCCCTAGGCGTGAGTGTTAGGTGTGGCACACGACAAGGCTTGCCAAGATGCGCTTTTACGCGTCAAATACCAAGTTTTTTAAGGTGTGGCGCCTAGAAAATTATTTTTTAAAAAAATTGGACTTTTTTTTGTATATATTTTGTGATCTCATGTACTAAACTTCTATAAATTTGTATTTTATAATTTAATATGTTATTTTGCTTATCGTTCGTGCAACTTTGTGTAATTTATATATTAATAATGATAAAATTGTATATATAATTATAAAATATATATAAAATTATCGCCTTAAGTCACGCCTTAAAAAACGTCATTACTCCTATAGCTTGAGTTTTGACCTCGCTGTCACACCATACCTTACATTATTTAGAACCATGAATGGTATCAACACACAATGCTCAAAAGGGTAAAAATGGCAACTTAAACTTCTAACAATTTCTTTATACTATCGTCAATTTTCTAGACTATTTGAGTTAATGATGGAACGATGAGTGTGATTTTATATATTTAAGGGTTTAGTTCACTAAAATGTATACAAGTTGTCATATTTTGTTATTGTGTGTATTGAACTTTAAAAGTTTTTATTATGTGGATCAAACTTTTAATTTGTTGCTATTGTATGTATTTTGATACACACAATAAAAAAAATTTAACTCCAATATATTAAATAGTAAAATATGACAACTTGAATACATTTTAGTAAACTAAACCCTATATTTAATGATACAAACTTATTATTGTTGGGTTTTGAGAGCCGGATTAACTATTCAAGATGAAGACTTGTAAATCAATTTACTAAAAATCAGGAGTTTTGGTTTCAACAAAATTTTATATAACCAGACTAAAACAAGCGGAAGCGATTAGTTAACCAAAAAAACTAATTTTAGTATTAATTTCAAAAACCCAAAGAGCATCTACTTTTCAAATATAACTTAAAATAATAACCTAAAAGCGGGTTAAAAATATTTACCTCGGTAGCTCAAGTTTTACTCCACCAGTAATGATTCAAACGAGCTTTCCAACTACCCGGATACAACAACCTCCAAACAATCCCGAAGCATTTGGACTGCTTGTCTTGGTCGAACAATCAAAACCGAAACACTTTGGTTTGCTTCTTGAGGTTGACGCAAAGAGGGTGTTAGATCCCTTAAATTGTGTTCAATGTATTTTAATAGAGTTTAGTCTATATATGACATTAGTCATAGTTTATGGTAGCTATTGTAAATACCAAAGGGGTTTAAATATAAGTTTGTAAACCCTATTCTAATTGAAGCTTTCATTTGAACGTAACTTTTCTATGCTCTCGTCTCCTTCACGTACCTAAGATTCTTATACGAGAGTTCAGATCATTTTGTGTCGATTGTTAATTTCCTTGTTTGATTGATACTTAATACCACGAGTCCTACAATTGGTATCCGAGCCAAAGAGTGAATCAAAGGTGAGATTTTTTATTTGTTTTGGTTCGACAGAAGGTTCAGATTGTTCGACTAGGTTTTGATAGCCGTCGTTCATCATAGGGATTGCATTCAAATTGATTTTTGGTATTAGATTCAAATTGATAGTTGGGTTTGTTAAGTTTAATGTTTATTTAGAGTTTGGGATTGAAAAAACTCGTTTTGGTTGTGTTCTTTGGATAATCAAGATCAATTTGCAGGGTTGGAATCGCCGCTGTTCATCTAGGTTAAGCCATTGTCCCTCAAGCCGTTTGTTGCTCACGCCATTATCCTTCAAGTCGTTTGTTGCTCACGCCATTGTTCTTCAAAACCATTTGTTTCCCACGCCATTTAATACTTCAATCCTTTTGAGATCACGCCATTCACTCCAAGCCATTCACTTCAAGCCATTTAACCAAGCCATTCTACATTCACCTTTAAATTTCACTCTAAGATCCAATTTCAAGTATCATTTTTTATATAACTCAACATGTCAAAAGAGGTTCTTGCTCTCGGTTTAGACACTAAACCTCCTGTTCTATTAAGAGGAAATTACTCATCATGGAGGATTCGATTCCTGAACTATATAGAATCAAAGGAAACTAGCCAAGATATGATGGCCTCAATCAAAGAAGGACTGCTAAAGATAATGATAATAGTTCCTGCCCATTCAAACAATAATCCTCTTGTAGCAGAAACTGAAGAGCCAAAATCTCCCACCCTATACACCGATGACGAAAAGCGTCGTGTAAGGGCTGATAAATTGGCTACTGCTACTCTCCTTCAAGGATTATCTAGTGAAATCTTCAACAGCATAGATAGTCTTGAAACAGCCAAGGAGATTTGGGATGAGGTGGAAAAACTCATGCAAGGTGCTGATCGGGGTAAAATTCGAGAAACTCAGTTACTAACAGATTATGAAAAGTTCAAAGTTGAGGAAGGGGAAGAGCTGGAGAGTACTTATCTCTGGATTGCTACTCTACTTAATAATCTAAAGAAGTACCAGCTGACTAAAGGAACAAAGGATGTGAACATAAAATTCTTAACGAATTTGTTACCTTAATGGTCTATGTCAGAATGAAGAACGCGTTCTGAAGAAGATGAGTGATCATAAGGCTAAAGCTAATGCTGCTGAGAAGTCTACAAGTGATTCATTAGCACTTGTTGCTGATAGAAAAGGCCACACTTCTCGTACAAAGAAAGAGAAAGTTAAAGTTCCATCTGATTCCCAAGAAGAAGTTAAAGGAGGTGACTCAGAACTTGACATTCAAGCTCTGAAAGACAAAGTAGATGCTCTTATGTCTATGGTTCTCAAGAAATATGGAAAGAAACCATCTTCCTTTCCAATAAATTGAGAAACTCTTCGACTTTCAAGTGAAAAGACAACTCTGTATCAACTGACATGGATCGTGAGAAGTCTAAGCAAGCCATGCCACTTTGCGAAGGAGTGCAAAAGAACTGTAAAGAAAAACATGTGACTCTCTACTCAATTATTTCACATACACTTACCCCATCCAGCTACTCAATTATCTCTTAAAAGATAATTATTTTAACTTTACACTGAGATTTTTCACATACACTATTGACATCTCACTTGGAGATCGTTGGAGATCCCTTAAATTGTGTTCAATATATTTTAGTAGAGTTTAGTTTATATATGACATTAGTCATAGTTTAGGGTAGCTATTGTAATACCCAAGGAGTATAAATATAAGTTTGTAAACTCTATTCTAATTGAAGCTTTCATTTGAACATAACTTTTCTATGCTCTCGTATCCTTCACGTACGTAAGATTCTTATACGAGAGTTCATATCATTTTGTGTTGATTGCTTCCTTGATTGATACTTGATACCACGGGTCCTATGGAGGAAGATGCGAGAGTTCTTAGGTTTCTTTTATATAAATACTCAATTCCATTAATATTTAATATATTTACTTATTTTTATATATGTATGTACGTAGGTATTTACACATTTTTGTTAATTTTTATTTATTTATTTCATTACTATTGTTATTATTATTTTTCTTTGCTGGAGACCTCTTGAAAAGCAGTCTCTACCTTTAGGTAAATGTATGATTGTTTAAATCTTACCTCTTCTATATCATGTTATAGCTGAGATTGGATCCGGTTGTTATGGTTGTTGTAAATCTAAGCCTTTCTTAAAAAAAAGGTTTATCAAGATGTGAAATCAGGTTCAGACTTGGTCTGCATCATCTAGTGGAGTTATTTTGTTAGTCATCATATTTGCAGCCTTATATTTGATCACTTCACAATCTCCTCTTCTTTTCATTTTAAATTACATGTATAATGTGCATATTAGGTAAGTTTGGGCCACACTAACAAAAAAGGTAAAAAAACAAGAGACATTTTTTCATTAATGATTTAAATAATACAATAATTGCTAATAGTGATTAGAATATTTGTAGTGGAAATGATGTGGCACAATGGGGATGACAGGTCATGCCACACAGGCAGCCACACTCCACAGTCCACACCAAGGAAGTTGCCAAGTAAATATTAATGAAGTTAAACAAATTAGGGCTAATATATTATGCAAGATAGAATGATAGAGATACATTTTTTATTTTATTAATAAAGATACAATACCTATATTATAAAAGGTTTACTTTAATAAATATATTTAAATTTACATGTTTTATAATTGTATATATCTCACTTTATAACTTACCATTTAATATATCAAACTATTGAAAATTACTGTGTAGTGTACTCGAAGAATCGATATCAGGTTTCCATATGTCATCTTATCTCCTTCGGTAAATTCACCATCTCTGTCAACTTCATCAGTGTAGTGTGACTTTTCAAGTCCAAACGACTTCTCTAGTATCATTGTTGTTACTCCACCGTGTTTGGCGACTCCTTTGCATGTTAATCCATCAACAAATGCGTCTTCTCTCATGGCAAAGACCGATCATGCTTGACGAAGATTTTTCGAAAAATGGGTCTCCAACAAAAGGGTGCCATAAAGTTGGCTCCGGTGGCGCCGCGGCGGAGACGATGAAGATGACCGCTAAGAGTTTTTGGATACATTAAATTGTAACTTTAGAAAATTCAATATATTAAATGGTAAGTTTTAAGTAATTTACATACAAAAACAAATATTTAAAAAGATACAATTTAATAAACTAAACTTGATTATAAAAATAATATCAAAATTACTGGTCACCATCAAAAATAAAAAATTACACTACTAAATTCTCATGTATAATTTGATAAAGCATGTGTAGAAACATCATTAAAATACCATGATTCGTGTAACATTATTAAATAAATATTAACATTATATATATATATATACACACACACACACACACTAGTAAGGTACCCGCGCAATGCTGCGACGACAAATAATTTCTATTTTACATCATGTTGTTTTTAAAAATGTAATAATATGTTATTCGCGCAATTCAATGTCACGAAAAAGTATCGTACAATGTCAGTTTTTTATTTTTTTTATTTGTATCAACTATTTTATTAATTTTAAAAATAAATTCTAAAAGACATTAAAATAAGAAAAAGATTTATATTTATAAAATAAGGAGGGAGAAGTTAATAAGATTTTGAAAATTATGTTGATGTGGGTGGATAATTGTGTTTATGTGAGAGAGTGTTTTAGTGTTAGAGAGATATTTTAAATAGATAAAAAGTTAAAGTAAATTAGGATAGAGAATGAAATGGTTAAAATGAGTATTTTAAAAGTTAAAGTAAATTAGGAGAGAAAATGAAATGGTTAAGAAGATATATTTTAGTACATTCAAGTTACTTAAAATTAAGAGTTTTTAAGGTTGTAAATGTATTAGGAGTAAGATAAGATATATATTTGAAGGTTCAAATGAGAATAAATATTTAGATGAGAAAGAGAGATTTAATTCTATCGGATGGTCTTCATTTGCCCCTTTCTTTTATTTATTACCCAATAATGAATTGTGACGACTATGAATTGCAATGGGTGAATTACGACAGTTAGATCTAATAGATCAACATCTAAAATATAGCTAGAATTTGTTCTCCCATTCTCACCTAAATATACATTCTAACAATAACCCTTTTATATATATATATATATATATGAGAGTTAAAATGACAACTATTTTTTGTACGAGAACTGCGAGAACCAATTATAGCCATTGATTAAAAATGGTTGTTAAGGATAACCTTAATTAAATCAAACTTATCTTATGTTTAAGATAATTAATGAGGGTAATTTGAACATCATGAGATTTACCCCACTTTTTTTAAACTAATATATCTACTAAACGCAAAGGTTCTAAAGACGAAAATTATACCAAAATAACGAGAAAATTATACTCTTTAATTTGAAACTGGTCTTGCTATTATTTTCCTAAGAAAAAAATTCGTTTTTGCTGGGTTTTTTCAGACCAGCGTCGGTTTTGTGTACATGTGCAGATAACATTGAGTTTTTTCTAACAAAGGTGCAGATAGTGCACTGGTGCTTATGCATAGGTGCAATTCACAAATAAGAAGTAGAGTAACATATACAAATTACAAATCGATAAACTATGACGTTGCCACACCTAAAAGCTGAGCCTAGGATCATTTCGTAATGACAGAACCACATCTCATGCCTTATCGGCATCTTGACGGTACCATACGCACGAACACCTGTTTTTTGAATCAAGTTTAGACTTGGACGACATCGTTTAGCGGAGTTCGATTTGATGGCTCTTTATTTGCGGCCACTTCGATCATAATCCCTTTTACTTTTGCATTCTAAATGCTTGTATAATGTGCATATTAGGTAAGTTTAGGCCATACATATTTAAAAGGTGAAAAGAGAAGACACTTTTTCTAAATGATTAAAATAAATACAATAACTGCTGATAGTGATTATACCTAAATCCTTTTGAGACCATGAAATCCTATTGGATATCACATTTTTAGTTACTTTATTGCTTTTAGGGTCCTCTCATCCCTCTCTCTCACACACATGTACAATATTTACACATACACTTTTACACGTATATAGGAAAGGGTTTAAACGAAAACTATTTTTCATGTTAGAACTGCGAGAACCAATTTTAGCCTATAATTAAAATAAATCAATGACTAATAAGTATAATGGCTCATTAACGACTCCTTAATGCACTCATTAATGACTCTTTAACGAGAGATATTAATGAGTTCTTATGGTTTTCAAATGTTGACGATTGTAAACCTTGTGATTGTTGAATAGTGATTTTAGTTAATTGAAGCGTTTTTATCTCTTAATGAGTTCTAATCAAATGTTATTTAAAAAGAAAAAATAAAAATGTTAAGGCGTTACAGTTCTCCTCTTATATCTACGAGCCGACAAACATATTGTATAAAGACTATCTATTTACAAAAAGATATAACTGATTTGCACACTATTTTACTCTTTTGTAAAAATAGATGGAATATCCACTTCTTTTTTATGCAGACCTTTTCTCTTCTTTGTTCCTCTTAATGCTTAAACCAACCAAGCAAACACTTTTGCTACTTCAATCTACAACTGATTTGTTCTCTAATCGATTTTGTTTTCTGCTTCTTAACTTATGATAGATCGTCACTCAACATAGGTTTCCACTGCTTCAAACACCTCGTTGATCGTGATTTTGCCAAAATTTTGAATGATTGTTTTCCTCTATTTTTTCGTATTCATCATTCATACTTCAATCTATGATTGTCTTTGTCATTCAGGCTAGGCCTTATGCGGCTTTCTATTGTTCCCATCTTTGGAAGGTTAGGTTTTCTGCTAGGTTTTGTATGTCTGCTTCCACGTTTGTAGGGTTCGATTTCATTTTGTTCCTATTTGTGAAAGATTTTAGCTTGTTTGTCTGTTTAATTCGTGTTCATCAATCAAGAAGATGATTAAATTTGTAGGATTTGAAGGTTGATGTTAACCTATGTGAATTACAACGGTGACAATGAAAGGATAAAAATAGAAAACGTATCAAAAGATTTTATTAAAAAACAAATGGTTTTTCAAACCTAAAGAAAATACTTTAGGTTACCTCTTCTTGAGAAGAGAGCAGAAAAAGACATAAGAGGTTTTACCTCTTAAAAAACAAACCGCCCCTAGTTTTAGTTTTACGTCTTTACTTTCAAACACACAATGTTTTTTCCTATGTCTAAGCTTGCACAGACATTAACAAAGAACATTCTGTTTAGAAAAAACACCTCCTTAATGTGAAAAGTCATAATTAATGTTATAACTTACTATATTAAGTTAACTTAAGTCTCTTCCACACCAAAGGTCTTTTGGGACCAACGTTATCGGGGGTTTAAGATGATTCTTAAAGTTTTGGATTCAAATTTCATAGTGGACAAAAAGTAGAATTAGGAGTGTATGTGAGTTCTAAATAAAAAAAAGCCCAAAATTGGGTCAATAAAGTCATGTTAACTGAAAACACGACCTGTATTTCAATATAGTAAAAAAAACATAAACCCGATTATTATTGAACTTTTCACCCGACCAATTCACGAGTCAACTGGCCGGGTCAACCGGGTTTTAAAACACTACTTCAAGTAACTTGCTAAAAGCTAGTTTCTTTCTTTTTATTTACAAAAAGGTATAAACAGAACTTATACGGTCTGAATTGAACAATTTACCCGAAAAATAACATAAGATCGTTAACCTTCATCATCTTGTATTCTTGTTATGAATTTTTTAAGTCATCCGGCTTTTATTTAAATATTTAAAACTTCGAGTCAAATTCGTTTCCCCCTCTCATCTCAGCTCGTGAACTCGTTTCGCCGGAGTTATCGACCATCCTACCGCCGATTTCATCTTCACCTGCATCTCCGTTCGTATTCTTTCAAGTAAGTACGTTTCCACGGTTTCCATACATAATTTACATTTATATATGTTTGTGTGTATATATATATGTATATCTATAGTTGGGAGCTTTTATTCATGATTTCGATCGTGCTTTTCTTTTTACTTTTCTATTTTTAATTTTTTCAACAAAGGTTAGGTCATGTTTGTCCTATTCATTGTTGAGTAGAATTTAGCATGATTTCAATCGTGTCGTGTTTTTTCTTTTTTGAACAAAGGTTAGGTGTTGTTTGTGCAATTCATTATTTAGTAGTAGAATTTAAGTATTTCTATCGTGCTTTTCTTTTTCTTTTTCTTCTTTTTTAATTTTTTTGAACAAAGGTTAGGTCTTGTTTGTCCTATTCATTGTACGGTATGAATCATCACACTCCCCAGCTATAATATACGTGAGAGAGGGTTGAACTATTGACGTGACATATGTATGTGTGAGGGAGGGGAGTACACCCAATAGCCTTTATTGTTTAGTAGATTTTGATTATTTCTAAGCTATGTGTTGTTGAACTCATATACAATTTAAGTCGTCGTTAAAGCAATAAAATGGCCAAAACACCCCTTGTTTAAGTGGTAATCATACGTGAATTTAACAGTACATATACTTCCCCTAACGAGTGTCAGGTCTTGTTATCGACTTATATTTATGTTTTCTTTTTCTCTATATTTTATGCAAGTTATTGACATTTCCATAGGAGGATTTTAATTATGTTTAATGGAGAAATGAGTTGACAATTATCATGATATCATAGAAACTTGACCTGTTTTATTTGAAATTGCATATTACATTGATCAATTAACTTGGTAAAATTTAGGCTCATTCAAGCCTATAATAATATTAATACCATAGGTCCATCGCACTAATATATTTACACTTAGGAGTGAGTGGTACTCCATCACACCATCACATAATGTCATGTCTGCTTTTTCCTCCATCACATAGCTATCACATTAAACCCATACTCCGTCACACCAATCACACACACCCACTAACTTCTTTAACACACAAAAAAAGTCGTTTACACAAAGAGTGTGGTCATGACGGCCGATCATGCAGACCACTGCCTGGCATCATGGCGTGATATGGGCTGATTGCGCCTCATACGTTTCCCACTCTGCCCCCTTTTACACTTGATAGGTAACACATGTCTTGTGCTTCTAACTTTTTCCTACATGTGCTGATAAAAAAATGTTTCTTGTTTTATATGTTATTAAAGGAGCTATAACTTAGCTTTATGTATATTATGTCTCATTTCTTTTTTCTATGGATATTATTGAAAACTTACCTTATCATATCTATATAACAATTAATTTTACAAAGAGTAGTAAGTCTTAAACTATAAGTTGCTTCCAAATCAGCAGAGACACACATATCAGATTTTCTGTGGCTTGTGAGACTTGTGGAATGATGAGAAGAGTGACAAAAAAGGTTGGAAAGTATGAGATTGGCCGAACAATTGGTGAAGGTACATTCGCAAAGGTCAAATTTGCAGTAAATACAGAGACTCAAGAGGTAGTTGCTATTAAGGTTTTGGCTAAAAGCACCATACTCAAACACGAAATGGTGGATCAGGTATGGCTTTCACTCGCCCTTATTATTATCAAACTTCCAAAACTTTATTCTAATTCATGGCATGGATGATAATACAATGGATGTTCGTCTTGTTTGCTGTCCATAGTTGGTTCAGTTTATTCACTTTTTTTTCTCTCCTTATCATTTGCACTTAAAGTGCATATGTAACATCTGTTCTATTTTTCTGTGTTGCCTACACTGTTTATCAGCCCAATTACTATAATCAAAAAGCAAATGAGTATGATTGCTTTATTAAGTTTGAACAAATGAAGCAGATACATAATATAAATATATAATTCAACACAATATGTGTGGCAGATGATAGCATTCGTAAAAAAACTGTTTAAAAAATTAATGAGTTGAAGATAAGATAGTGTGTTAAGCAAGATGCTTAAAAGTCCCTACAGTTAGTTTTTGTGGCTGAATATTATCCACTCAGAAAGAGCACATAGTTAATTATTAAATATAAGTAGGGAAAAATGTATTATCTACCCCTTTTTTCCTTTTATCATTGCAGTATTTATGATTCCTCTTTGAAGTGTTTGCACCCCTGAATCTGAAGGAACTCACTCCTCAAACTATTAGAAGTCACTGAAAGTTGTTAAATGATTCTTCTCACTTTTCGAAGGGAACTTGCAGATTAAAAGAGAGATCTCCATAACAAAGATGATGAGGCATCCTAATATTGTGAGACTCTATGAGGTATATAAAAAATCATTCCATATATCTGACCACGCAATTCATTTGTGTTTGAATAGTTTCGGTGTTACGATTGATGATATGTATACAATTGCTTAAAGAATTTCCTAATGATGTTAAAACTTTCCTTGTGATAGGTTTTGTCAAGCCCCACAAAGATATATATAATATTGGAATTCATCAATGGAGGAGAGCTTTTTGACAAAATTGTAAGATTAATCTGATAGAACCAAATATTCATTGGAAGTGCAATTATCTTTTTTTTTTATAAAAAAAAGTGCAATTATCTATTATCTAAAAGTTGCTAGTCCTTCCTTAAAACCAAATATCAAATATTATCCTTGTGGACTCTAAGGAGAAATATTATAACTAGTAATGCCTATATATTGACCTGCAAAGAGTTGTTTCGAAGAACTTTTATAATACTTAAATGGACACATTTCTCTTGTCTATTGTAACAGCAATGATAATTAACATATTTATATTTAAGAAGAACGAACTTAGAATACGCATGATAATAAGATCAGAATTCTATCACACCTAACAAATTCAAGCATTACTAACTAACTAACTTGGTAGGAATTTGGCGACACACAATTTAATGAATTGACAAACAGATAATAAAGAGTGGAAGACTTGAATTACATCAGAAGCGGTCAAGTTACCATTTCCTTTGTCACCAGTTGAAAACATGAAAGAAATAATACTGCAGAATATAATAACAATTAATGCAAAAGTAAACGAAGAAGATTAAAGTATCCTAGAATGTTTTTATCAGATTTACATTTTGCTTATTAAAGTATCCTAGAACGTTTTATCAGATTATGTATTTATTTATTATTTACTTTTTACCCTCTTGCCAGAGGTCTTTCGGGAACGTTTTATCATATTATGACTGTCTACATCTTACCTCCCCATACCCCGCTAAGACGGGATTGGGAAAGGTTGTACTTGAAATGTAGGGACTAAGCAACTGTATCAAAGAATGTTCTCCTAATATTGAAGTTTTTATTAAGCAGAGTGCCAATAATATCCTAATATATTGTACACACACGCCCCCTCTTTTTTTCATTTCCAATTACCATGATTCCATTTTTGCTTTTTATAAAAAAATTTAAAGGTCTCATTCTCATTAATGATTAATGTATTCAATAATCAAGAAAATCAATAAGAAAAAGATGAGGCCCCTCATATAAGATATTAAATTTTGTCCTTTCACTTGGTTGGCAGGTGGACAAAGGAAAACTTTCAGAGAAGGAAACTAGAGGTTATTTTCAGCAGCTTATTGATGCTGTTGCTTATTGCCATGAAAAGGGTGTGTACCATAGGGATTTAAAGGTGAGAAGTGAAGATGAAAATTCTCAACCCCATATACTTATGAAAGGTTTAATTTGGTTAAGCTTCATCCCTATAAAAAAAGATTAGCTAATAAGGATACATGTCAAATGGGTTTAACTGGTCAAACGGGTTGAAAGTTGCCAAAAGTGTACGTTTAATACATAAAACTTCCTAAATCATTTTATTCTACAAAATAAATTATATTGAACTACTATAATCTATGTCATCACATTTGACACTGATTATTTTTCCAAAATTTTGGGCAAAAAGTGATTTGGGTCGATGCTGCCTGGCCTGTTTACTCAAACAAAAAAAATTACCGGTTTTGTCTTTTGACCTGTTAACCAAAATTCCCATTTTCCCGCTTCAAATGAGAAGAAATGTATTTTCATTTCTCTTTCTCTTCTAACAATCTTCCTAAAATATATAGCCTGAAAATCTTCTTCTTGATTCCGAAGGAAAGCTCAAAGTTTCTGATTTTGGACTCAGTGCATTGCCACAAGAAGTAAGCAATTCTTCTATATGGATTTGCAAGGATTTTAGATGTTGCATTTCTTGATGTTGTACATTTTCTCTTTATATTAGGGTGTCGAGCTTCTGTATACCACGTGTGGAACCCCAAATTATATTGCACCAGAGGTACATCCTTTTCAAGTTGCCTTTCAAAGAGAAAAAAAAATCCTTTTCAAGAAAGATAACTGATAATTTGATGGCTACAACTAAATCGAGTTTTTCTTATTCATTCTTCCAGTTTTACATGTTTGAATATACGTGTGTGTGTGTCATAATTAGTTAGTTTTACATGTTATACATGCCAAAGTTAGTCCAATCTGCCAATCTGGTATTAATAGTTGCTTCTTTTGTTGCTGTACTGAAATTCTGCATATTTGCTTGTTAATCGATCATCAACACAAAAATGTGAATCGTGATGCTATGAGGATTCATAATGCAAGAAATGAAGTTACAAAAGAAGGTGAGGTGAATTTGAGAGAATATCAACATCAAATGATGGTTACGTTGTACCCGATTATGCCTCCAGATAATCTAGGGTAGGTTACAAGATCTGAGTTGTAGTAGTAGGTATAATGTGGGTTGGGTAATAGGTCAAAACTAATAATTTTAGTGCTGACTGAAACGGGTTGGTTGACCCGAAAGTCTGAAACACTCTTTAATAAAAGATAAATTTTGTTAAATAATTAGTATGTCGAATATGATAACCAAATCATAATATTCTAATAATAAACTTATTTTTTTAATAAAATGATTTAGGAGTTTTTTTGCATTAAGATGACACTTAGGCAACTTTTGACTTGTTTTCTTATAAGCTGTTCTCTATTTTACTCATTTGACACGGTATAGGTAAAACATAACCGAAATTGACACCTCTAGCTAACTTGGAGGAACATGATTCAGATGGGTAGCCTGTGTCGGGTTTGGTCATAGCTTTAGAGTAGGTATGCTGTTTATGCCATTGTATTTCTCAGTTATCCTTACATTATATGATTGTGCTGCTTTTGGCTTCAGGTTTTAAGTAAGCGTGGATATGATGGTGCTGCTGCAGATATCTGGTCATGTGGAGTCATCCTTTATGTCCTCTTGGCTGGATATCTCCCATTTGAGGAATCAAACTTGTCAAGTTTGTATAAGAAGGTTAGCTTCTAATCTCTCAAGTCCTTAATCCTTACATAATTGTTCACTTGTGTATAAAAACCCATGATTTTTTTGAACAATGTATTCTACTTCTGAATAACCATAACCATCCGTATGGAATAGGATGGTGTGTAACATTACCTCTTCACCTACTCACTCCCCGACCACTGTGAAAGTTGGGTTGTAGAGTTTTCAATTGTTCACACACACACACACACAAGGTTTGCAATTTTGCACTGACACAAAAAAGTGACATGAACCTGAAATGGGTTGAAAATAGCCCTACACGAAAAAATAAGGTCCGAGTTTGGGTCAACCTTGCAACCGAAAAGTGATCCTTTTAAGGGTAAAATCATAAAATTACAAAATTTTCATAAAAAAGTAAAATTTGAATTTCAAAATGGGGATTGTGAATTTGAATAGGGCAGCGGCATTTGTGTGTAATGAGACCGCCAAAGTGCCAAGCGAAAGTAAAAAACCTTAAAAGATTAGAAGTTATAAATTTAAAATAAAAAAAAATATAAGATTTAAAGTTAAAACAATAAATTTAGAAACCCTATCATAAATCTCGATCTCTCACTCTCTCTCGTATAGTCGTCAGTCGTGTACTCGTTGAATTTATTGGTATTTGGTAGAAATGTAGTACATCATATTATTTATTATATTCATTTATCCAAGTTAATTAACAAATAAAATCGAAATTCGAATCAAATTGAAACAGACATAGAATTCAAAGTTTGAATCAAATAGAAGCAACAGTTGTAATCAAAACGAAATTTTGTATCGAAACGAACAAGGAATTTGACAAATTGAAAACAAAAACCGTATTCGGAAACAAAAAAGCACTCGTCGAACACCTTTGGCCAAAATGGTTCGAGACGAAACTATACACGAAAATACATAGCTCGAAAACGGGGTGACATGAAATTGATATGAACACAAATGATACCAACCCAATAACCTGACCCGAATTTCCAGCCACATATATATATGGAAGTTCATCTGAGAACCAACAAAGGCAACAATGCAAATCACCATGAAAGGTTGCAGATTTGCAACCAACAACACCATGGTGGTCGCCGACGGCGACGATGTGGTCACTGGTGTGGGAGTGGTATTGAATGGAGGGAGAAACAAAGTTTACCCACTTGACTAATTTACATTTTTCATCTAAAAGAAAATAAAAAATCCTAAAAAATAGATGGAGTTCTGAGATTGGTATCGCATGTTCTTTGCAATAGTTTTGGTTCTTAAGAACCGTTGGATGTATGTATGCGTGTGTGTGTTTGGTTTAAATAGAACCAATTTTATTGCAAAAACTATTGGTTTGAAATATCAGTAGCTAAAGATTAGGGGGGGGGGGGGGGAGGTTATTTTGAAAATAACAATAGCGTCCAGGGTGTTTTGTTAATTAGGGAGTTATATTTTGGTCAATGCATGTTTATTTGTTTACCTCTTTTCTTATAACTAGAATATCTCCAATATGCAAAGGTTTTAATTGCAGAAATTATATCAAGTTAAGGAGTATTATATTCTCTTTAATTTGCATACTTTCACCGTAAATGTGGTTTAGTCCTTAAACTTTAGGGACTTGGTCGGTAAAATTGAAAGGAGTGTATGTTTAGAGATGATCATTTAATTTATATTTAGAGACGTTAAATATATTTATAATTCAATATAATTAGAATAGTGATATTTGAATAAAACGATTTAGGAGGTTGTTATGGATTAATATAGACTTTGGCCTTCTCTCAAGACGGTTGATCCATGTGACTTGTTCCCCTTTTACCTAAAGTATTTGACTAGATCCATTTGAGATAAACAAATAACCGAAGTCGATCCATTCATAAGCAGATGGGTCAAATTTCCACCTTTAATTCATGGATGGGATGATAAAAGTTGAGCTTCATTGAATTTGCAAGCCATTTTAAATGACAATCAGCCACCTTTAGTTTATTCTGATTACTGTGCAGGTCAATGCTGCTGACTTTTCATATCCTTTCTGGTTCCCGGAAAATGCAAAGTCATTAGTAGACAGGATACTGGATCCTAACCCTGTAACCGTGAGTATAAAGTTATTCAACTAGTTAAAATGGAATTTATTCGGCTGTTGTCTGAACAAGAATTTATTTGTTTTTATTCATGCAAAATTAAACACTTTAGTTACCTTAAAGTTTTAATGCCACCTTGCATAAGTTCATGTAAACACTTAAAAGGTAGTTTTTGTTTTCACTTTTTGAAGAAGGCATTAGGCGGAGGTGGCATTCAAACAGTTTACTAATGAACGGACGATTTGGGTTCCAAACGGGTCAAACCAAGAAATTCAGCTAAATAGGAATGGGTTGAATATTTGTTATGGATGCAACTTCCTAAATCATTGTTTTATAAAATTTTGATTAGCGTTGTAATATTATTATTTATTACCAAAAGTTTATTTGTTGATTACTGTTTGGATTAATAACCAGTGATTCATTACCCTACCCGCATGAGCCCACATCTTGCCACCTCTAGCATCAAGGCTCTTTAGATTGCCAACTTTAAGCATGTTCTCAACTTCTCATGTCTTACGTAACTTTTACTTCTGCAGCGAATTCAGATCGATGGTATTAGAGAACATCCATGGTTCCAAATCAGTTATTCATCTATCAGCTGTGGGGAAGATGGTGATGTGAGTTTGGATGATGTTCGTGTGGTTTTTGATGGCTTTAAGGTTGGATCCCATTCAATAATCAATTCTATATCAATATCAATCATAGCAAGTCAATTGCACTACAAAATGTCGATGAGTTAGTTATTTTCCCCTTTAAAAGACATTAGTTGACAGTTAAACTTAACTGACAGGATCAATATGTGACTGAACGAATTGAGGAGAAAGCCGGTCCTTTAATTATGAATGCATTTGAGATGATCACCTTATCTCAGGGGCTAAACTTATCTGCCTTATTTGACAGGCATCAGGTACCTTTATATAACATACTGGAACTGGTGATTTATAGCATATTTGGTTTTTATAGTTTATACAGGTGACAAATGCGCGAGTTGGTTACAGGTCAAAACTGAGTAGTGTTTTATTTTTTATTGTACGGATCGAAACGTTCTGGAGATTTTGTGACCCTGAACACTATGTTCTAGAAAGGGATAACATGTAAGGAGGTCACCTAACTATTCAATTTTTTTCATCAAGGCTCACCAACCGTTTAAAACTACTTTTTAGGCTACCCGCCTACCCAAGTATGTATCTTGTTTCGTTTTCATCAAATCCGAAAAAAACATGCTGGATCACAAAGATAATATTTGAATTTTTGAAAGAAAAACTGGCTTGGTTACTTTTTTTCTGCAAAATAATAATCTACCAAGCAATCAAAAAGTTGAAGCATCTTTTCATCATTTAGCTTTCTTTTAGCCATATTTTGTATAAACTAAACTGGGTACCTACTTAGGTAGCCTATTAAGTACTAATTAGGGAAGGAAACGAGCCAAGCTCGAGCTTGGTTTAACATATGTTAAGCTTGGACTAGGCTCATTTAGCCTCCCGTAAGGCTGTCAATTTGGGTCGGGTTCGTGTTATCCGGTTCGTGTCGTTCAGGTTCGGGTCAGTTTCGTGTCGACCCAACTTCGATCCATTAATTTTCGTGTCATGTTCGGGTCGGGTCAAATTTTTCCGTGTCGGGTTCGTGCCAATCCATTTAGGCCAAATGTCATCGACGAGAATTTTTTCGGTTTCGAATACAGTTTTCCGTTTCAACTACGATTTTCTTTATCAATATTTCAAATTCTATGTTTGTTTTCCAACTTTCGGTAAGAATTTCGAAAATGATTTTCGTTTATATTTTAACTTCAATAATCAATGTTCGTTTCAATTGTATTCAAACTTCAAATTCGGTATTTATTTCGGTTTGATTCAAATTTTGATTTTACTTTTTTATCCACTTTTATAAATAAATGAATATACTAAAAACTATGATATATTACTATTCTATCAAGTACCAATAAATAATGTTGTCGAATAACGAAATAATTTAAAATTATTCATCGTTAAATAGAATTATGAACAAAATATTAAAGTATTACCTATCAAATAATCAAATGTAAAAGTACCAAAACCATATAGTGAAAATAACAAATATCAAAATAACGTACTATTGTTCTAACTGTAAATCTTTTATTGTTTATTTTGAGTTTTTAACGTTTAAAGTTTTATACTTTTGTTTGGCGGGTTTTATTGCCCTAAGATGTTATTCTCTTATTTGAATTCACAATCTTCTTTTCAAAATTTAAATTTCAAGTATTAAAGGAAATTTTAAAATGTTAAAGTTTTACCCTTAAACGGGTCATTTTCGGGTTGTCGGGTTGACTCTAACCCGACCTGTTTATTTTAGTGTCGATTTTGTGTCAACCCGTTTTTGACCCGTTTCGGGTTTGTGTCACTTTTTTCTTGTTGTTTTCGGGTCGACCCAGAAGTTGCCAGCCTTAGTTGGACATTCACTTTTAATCAAATACGGTAATGTCTTCTACATCAAGATTAGTAGAGGTTTTAGCTCTTTTACTAGGCCTACCTCTAGAACCACTTGGTTCTTCTTGATGAGTAGGTATCTCATGAGTAGAAATGTCCTTGGTAGTAGCGGTGGCATAGGAGCACTAGTCCCATCATCATCGTCTAAGTCAGCAAAAAGGGTCTCCTTGGTCTGAAGTGTCTGGTCATGATGTAAAGATGATGATGTACCCCCAAATGTTGTTTGGGAAGTGGCCCACCGAATAATACCACTCACGCTACTTCCATTATATAAAGTTGCACAGAGGTCGAGGTAAGACATTGAGGTCGTTTTCAAAAACCAAGCTTTCGGATGAATCTACACCCAAATAAATGATAATCAATATATATTTACATTGGTTGCATGTTAATAATTTCCAATTCAATAAACAAGCGTACCTTTTTTGAATTCTTCCCACTCTTTGGGCGTTAAAGTGAAAGGATTTTTCTGAGGATTGTATATGTTTCCAGTTTTGTTTCTCAAGTATACATATCCTAGATACTTGACTCTCAAATTGTCATAAGCATTTTTCATTTGTTTTTGAGTCAAGTTCATGCCAAATTTTTTTTAGAACGTTGTCTAATTTAGTCCATGACTCTCTGTGCATACTACCTTCTCGTCTACCCAATTTGTTAATTTCCTAAAACCATGTATCTTATAAGCACTTCAATTGCTCATTTGACCATTAAGGTTGACCACCCATCTGAATGAACTACATATCGAACAAATTGCCACAGATTTAAAACAAAATTAGAAACAAATATCAAGTTATAATATATGAATACCTCATAGTAAAAAAGTATAATATTATAGAATCAAAGAAAAATTTAAGTAGTAAATATTTAGAGTTTGAATCATCAAAATTTAATAAACCACTCAAATTTGAATCTTGCCGAATCTCATACAAAACTTGAATTCAATTAAACAATCGAATTTCAAGCAACCTAGAAGACAAATCCTTCATAATGTGGCACCGTTATTACATAACTACCAAACAGTGTGCATATGCGATACGAGCCCTAAACAAAGCTGCCATTTTAGAAGATATGTTCAACCACTAGTGTGTGAATTCATCATAAATAAAATACATGTAAATTGAGGGTTTATCAATTACCCACATCATGAAGAGTTTGTTGAGTTTTGAATTAATGCAAACAAAACTTGAATTCACCAAAATCATAATCGAAAGAGTGTTTGAATAAAAGCCCATCAATAGTAATTCAATCTATTGTTTTTACCACCAATGAATGAGTCTCACATAGTGATGAGTTAATCTTTGAATCAATGATGAGGAGAAGAAAATAAGCTATTGTTAAAACCTTATCAATCCACACAGACCCAATAACATTTCTATATCTAAATTTTAAATTTTCAATACATACCCAATAACATTAGTAGATAAGTAGTTCTAGCAAGCAATCCCAAAATCAGAATGGTAACAGACGATGAACCAATCAGAGCAGCAATTGGTCGATTCGAAGTTGTTCGACCTAATTAGTAAATCAAAGCAACAAAATGGTAACAGAAGATGAACTACAAGACGGTAACAGAAGATGAAGAACAACAAACCTTAATTGGTCGATTCGAAATTGAAGGCCGATGGAGTTCCAATTGCAAGGCCGTCAAAGATGTGGAGCTGTCGAAGGGGATGAAGGCGGAATCGTCGATGGTGGGAGGCTGTAGAGCCGATGTCTAAGATGGGAGGTGTAGAGCCGATGTTTGCTAGGGTTTCTTTCAAAATAAGTGATATTTTCACTTATTCAAATAAGTGATAATAAGTGTGAATAAGATCTTCTAAAAACTTTCATCTGATCCTAATCAAACAATCTGACTTTGGAATGTCTCCGCGTCTGCAGACATTCCAAACATATAATTACTTTTTTTGAAAAACAAAAAAGCCCTTATTTAAATTTTTGTTTAAACCCTTTGAGTGCGATCTCGTAAAATTTTGAGGGTGCTAGATTAATTTGTTCTTTTTTTTCTTTTTTTTTTCTTACATGTACTCTAGCATCTTGCTAATTTTTATTTTAACATAATTTAGTGTCGTTAAAAAAAATACAAAATAAAAAAACGGACACAAATTATCGATTAGTCAAGATACTCTTAAATATAGTATTGTAAACATATAAAAACTGATAACATTTATATCTATAAATTTCCATACGTCACGTGAAAATTTGGTTACAGTACTGACATCTCATTTCTGGCCGTTCAATGAATGAAAATCTTCTAAAATTTTGTCAACACTGAAACGAAGTATTTAAACACAGATATATAAGAGTATTAAAGAAATATATCATTTTTAACCCATCATGTAGTGAAAACATTAACGTGATTGGCCAAAGAGTGTAACGAACGTTATACCATGTGGTGATGAGGGCCGTTACGCCAATTCTAATTTATTATTTATCCAACACCAAACTTTCATGATATTTTGCAACATTAATTCTTAGGAATAACGTTTTATCATATGCACATGCAAATCATATTTCCAAGGTCTCCTTACTATCGTTCCATGATCATTAAGTAGACTCGAGTTTTAACAAAAATACATTATCCTAACGGGAGAGGATTTGTACACAACAAGTTTTTGTCACACATAACAATTGTGACTTTTATATCCTTATAATTCCACCATCTTTTATTTTCATTCACGTCTTGAGGGTATAATGGTCATAACAACCACAAATTATTGTGTATTACAAGACCTTGTTATGTATAAATCATCTCCCTATCCTAAAGAGTATGGGTTGAAAGGTTTTTGTTAACCTTGACTTTATCGTATTTTGTACCCCTACTAAATCGTTCTATTTTGTTCTTATGTCATTGAATGATTCCTTTCTTTCTTTTAAAATGAATTTTTCCCGGTTTGTGCTCCTTCCGGTTAGATGTACGAGCACTACAAAAAAATTTGTTATTTATCTACACGTTTCATAAATCATAAAAAGCGTGTACAAATTCTAAGTGTTGTCACGCTTATAATTGTGAAAAATAGTTTAAAAATAAAGATTGTTAGAAAAAGAATAAACTTAACACTTTTAGACGTGTACATTTGCTTTTAAAAGTCCACGTTTTTAAATGTGTGAATTTAGTAATAATAAATGATTATAGAAGTTCACACTTAAAAGCGTAGACTTTTGTATCTCTAGAATTATTTTCAAATTTTTCACGCTTAGAAGTGTGAAAATTTAGATAATTTGTCCACACTAATAAATGTGAATTTTAACTCCAATTTTCGCACTTTCAAATATAAAGATTTAGTAGAAATTAGTAACATCTAATTTTTCACGTTTGATCGCAATTCTCCACCTTTTTAAGTATATTAATATTGATAAAAAAAGTGTGGATAATCAACGTCTTTTTTGTGATGGCGGTTTAACCAGTTTTACCCGTGCCCGTTACGAAACATCCCCCTAGACACCTTGATTGAATACTCCGCCAGACTCAAACCCTTAACCTCTTCTATGGGGGGCAAGTGATCTACCCAGTAGGTTATATGGTTACCGGTTCCTAAAAAGAGTTTTTCCGGTTAGGGCTTTTCCCGGTGATGTAGAGCTTTTGGCTCAGATGTACGTAATCTAACTGGTTGAGGGGCGTCCCGTGATTTTTTAAGGCCATGTGCGAATATGAAAAATAGACCCCTTTTATACACACATATAAACAAAAATTTAGTGAAACTACGATATCTGTTATATCATTAACTAAAAAAAAGAACCATCGGTGTTGTAAAAATCGGCCTTGGCGGCCGATATATCGCCGCCTTGGCGGGTATCGGCAGCCGGCCGACCTACAAATCACCAAGTCGGTGTAAAATATCGGTCTGGTCAATGTCGGTCAATATCGTGCATTTGGCGGTCTTGGCGGTCTCGGCGGTCTTGGCGGTCAACGAGATTCTGTTGACTTTAAAAAAATTATGGTTTAAAATTCAATTTTACAGGACATACAACATACCTT
>JAUEJL010111941.1:0-12456 GCA_032274825.1 Drosophyllum lusitanicum | reverse complement strand
CAAAAGTGTATTCTCTTCTTAAAGTGGTCTTAATAAAAAGAGTGTTTGTTGTTGTAAAAGAAGAGTCACGTTCAACAGATGACATCTCAGAGGTAACAACACACTCACTCTCTTTAAAGTTTTACCAGATTTCTGAAGTAAAAAATAAAACTAGTCTTCAACTTCATTTTCGATATAACTTATTTCACTAGCTAGTTGATGATTGAAATCTCTACTTTGTTGCCAGCTAATCATTGATTATGACGAAATGAAGAGAAACCCTATCTTGAATCGGATGGTAAATGAATTAAATCAAGGGAGAATAAACGTGAGGTAATTTTACTTAACAACGCTTTTCAATGAGTTGTAAAATATCATTTGGGTTTAAAAAATATGTTGTTTTAGAGCATGCCTTTTAGGTTACGTTTTATCTTAAATGGCTCACAATACATAACAACAAATTAGCTAAACGTGTAAAATATTGCACAAAAATGCATCTTTAATGCATGTAAACTGAATCATTTTTATTAAAAAGTATATGCTTTGTAGTAACATTAAATATTAATAATGAAATCTTAAAAACGAAGAAAAAGTAGTTGTGATTGCCTCACCCTAGCTATCATTTCCACCTCTACTTTTGGATGTTATATCAATGACCACTTGGATGCTTATTAGGTTGATTTGCAAACACTGTTTATCTGTTATTTTACTTTTCTAAATTAGTTATTGCTTTAACTACAACCACTATATCATCAAGATGTTAATCTAAATATTTTAATAAAACACACTATAGGAGATAAAGGAGAATTTCGACCATTTGACCGTTCAACTCATTCTCGTTTTAGCTTGTTATTTTAGTTTGACTTGTCTAAGATATTACATAACCAAATTTGATCAATTCATAAGTAAATTGGTCAAAATTGTTATCCGAAGTACAGTGGTTGCTCTCTAATATGTTTTTTCCTCTCACTCCTACATGTGTCCTTCAATAATAGGAAGGAAATGGGTGGAGAGATTGGTAAGCAACAACTTCATTTTCCTATCTTTTTACCAAAGCTTCCGGGACGACTCTACTATATGTTTGGGAAGCCCGTACGTACAAAAGGAAAGGAACATATGTTAGATGACAATGATTATTTGCGAGAGTTATATTTGCAAATAAGATGTGATGTTGAAAAGAGTATGGCGTATTTGTTAAATAAGCGAGAGGAGGATCCTTATAGAAGTATTGTCAAGAGGCTAATGTGGGTAAGGACTTATGGATCTTTAGATCAAATTCCATCATTCGAGCCATAGAAGCCAAGTCATCCGTTCACATCACATTAAGTTAATGGGGTGTAAGTTTAAGTCATAAAATGTATTTTTCCTAATCGAAGGTTACAATTTGTAGTGCACTTGTTCATTTCATATTTCAATCTGCATCTCGCTTTCTTTGTCATGGTTTCGGCTATTGCGACCTGGACCTCCAACCATTTTCTGCAAAGAAACTTATTGAAATGTCTTAATGCATGTAAGGCTCTTCTATTGCATTGTTTTTTTATCTGGTTCACAATCCTCACATGGTCCATGGTTAGAGGTTTTACATAAAATTATTTGAATTGTTTTTCATGCGTTTATGTCTATATATAGATTGTTGAAGAGGTCCGAGAACAATGAAATACCGAACTTTGCAGTCGAAGCTTAACTTTTTCAAGTAGTTGATATCCATGTTGAAGCATAAGGTCTTCGTAGACCTTGTAGGATATTAAGCCTAGAGCTTAAGAAGCATTTTTAATTTCAGAACCACGCAAATGGCTAGAATCATGAATATTAAGATGCAATTCGTGTATGACAATCAAGTCTAGATATCGATTCTCTCATCAATAAAATAGTAAAACTATTGAGTGCACGTCGGTGGCTATAACAAATTTTTTCACTAATAAATGCTAAAGTATTTAAGAATTCTAATTACTAAAGCTTCGTCCAATAATTATGAGATCGCAGACATAGATGAACAAACCGCAATTCTTAATGACAAATTGAATATGAATGTGTAACGATACGAGTTTGAGAACCAAAGAATTTTGTTAAAGTTTGCAAGCTTTAGAAATCTATTTATGAATTGAAGCAATCGTTTCAAAGATAGAATTTTAATTTTGATGGAGAAAGTCAAAGAGTTTGGTTTTATCATAAGCGAAGATGCATTGCATATGCATTGACTATACTGAGACTACGATCTTTTTTGGTCTTGTATGTGGTTGGCATAGTACTAATGAGAAACGACACAACAACCTTACATAATAGCCGGTCTTAGCTAGAGAAGTGTTCCTAGTGAAACACCTTGGAGAAATTCTATGTATTACGGGGATAAATATATAGTGATATATTAAGATAACTTATCTGATTATATAACATATAGTCATATATTAACAACGGTTTAACACGAAAGATTCTAAGAACGGATTCATTCCAATGTCTTACGGCATGATACCAAGTAAGATCTAATGTCCCACATGAAATGTTAAGCGAGTATGCATGAGCAAGATCTCATTATCAGAGATAAGATTAGATAAAGGTTTAACATATGATACCCTGGGCCATCCTATACTAAATCTAATTCTATCTCTAATACACATATGTTTCTGTTGTCAGATCTATGAACTTAATTGTATACTATATACCTCAAGTATAATGAGCATGTATTAGTCAGATCCACGTTTTCGATATAACTTATGTTGTCAAGATTCGATCAAGAATATTCTTATCTATGATGGATTGGAAGATCTTAGTAGGTTTTATATGCAAGTGCTTCCAAAAGGATAAGAAAGATACACGTTTTGCTGGATCTACTACTCTATGGGGTGTGTTTGGCGAAAGAGGCTGGGGCTGGGGCTGATTAATTAATAATCCCAAGCCCAAGCCATAAGCTACTTCAAAAGGCTTTTATTTTTAAGGCTTATGAGAGCTTATGTTTTTAATAATCCCTTCAAGATTGTAACACCCGAACAGGGCTAGAGGGCTGGGGCTTATGAAAACTAGAATCCCAAGCCCCCCATAATCCCCTATAAGTCCGTTACCGAACACACCCTATATATAACTCACTAGTATCGATCATTCGGTATATTCTTTTTAATTAGTCCTGAATTAATTTAATTTTTTATTCCTAAATTAGCTCATACATTTAGCACCAAATGTCAGTGAAGAGCCCTAAGTGGTTGGTGGTTGTAGAATGTAAATATAGATTTCATGTCCAAATGTTTATTTTTTGTAATTAAAGAAAATTTACATTTTTTTTTATACAAACCTTAAGCTTATTTAGATAAGCTTATAGGATTATTATTATTATATTATTAAAACACAATAAACTCAAAATTTTGGTATGAAAATAGCTCATAAAATGTTATTGGTTTATATTTGATAGATAATCGTGTTTCTAGTTTATTTGGGACGGTGTTTGGAACCTCTCTAGACGTAGAGACGTTGTCTATACCTTCCAAGCAAATCTTATCGCGTCAATTCCTATCTCGTGAACTTGATTCTATGACAAGCTTGTGTCTACATGATTAGCTCAGGCTATCATTGTGCCATCTTACTCGAGGATGACGGTGCATAAAGATCCACATCCTTGTCTACTACTCCATCTAGGTTACTTTAGAGGCAAGTTTGTAGTATAAGACTAATCAAACTATATCTTCTTGTGCTCGCTTTGAACTTGATATCACCTATGTTTTACGTTGTCTCGACGGACTGCGCTTCTTTGGCTTCGGTACAAAGTGATGTTTTTAATCACCTTCACGTAGATGGTTCCCCACCCAGAACTTTAATTGTGAAGGTTAATTAATTTTGATGCGTCATGTAAAAAAGAATCATGTCACTTTTGGAGTTATTGCTCGAGATTTTTTAGGAGAAATCATATGTTGTGCCGGAGACAAGATTTTTGCATCCAGCCCTCTTGCGGCCAAAGTTGCTACGATTCGGAGTGCATGTCGCTTGGCAATGCAATTTTGTATTAAGATATATAATCGTTGAACCAAATTCCCAAACAACGGTTTCTCTTTCATCAACACATAACGTGATTTCTTAAAACATATATCTACCGAAGATATCAGAGTGTGGACACCTGCTAAAAATCTCTTTTTGTGACACACAACATTGAAAAAAACTATCTTTTGAACGTCCTTATTCTTTTTTTATGTAGATTTTCAAACAAATTAAGGAGTGACAATCGGCAATCTTGAAGGTAATCTTGTGACTCACAATATTGCAAAACAATCTTTTGACCGTCATTATGTTTTTATGTAGATTTTCAAAACAAGTTATGGATCGACAATAGGTAGAATAAGACCTAAACTTTTTTTTTCGTAAAAAGGAGAAATAATATATATAGTCAACGACTCAACGATATATGTTTTAGATGTACCAAATATCTTATAGCTTAGCGATATCATGTGCTTCACAAGATTGTGGATTTAAGTTTCGGAATAATTAAAATGGTGTAAAATTAAATTTAAGTTTTGAGAGGTGGTGTTTTTAGTAGTTAAAATAAAGGTAAATTATATGAAAATACAATGAAGTTTGTCTTAGTTATTATTGCATATAATCAACTTTATTTTTTTAAAAACAATATAACTAATTTTTATAATCCTCTAATTATATGCAAGTTGTTGTATAGTATGAAATTTATGAAAAACTTCATTGTATACAATGGTTGCTAAATATCAGACCAAAAAAAGTCATTTGTATACAATGAGAGAATTATAAAAATTGGTTGTATTATTTTTAAAATTTTAAAGTTGGTTTATACAATGATAATTAAAAAAAGTAATTTTATTTTTAGGTATTTTACCTTTAAAATAATATCTAATTCGGAGGTAATTTACACTTCAGCAGTTTAACCTCGGCATATATCATTTCCAAAAAAGCTGTCACTATCGTAGGAAAATGGAGAATATTCCGGTGAAAATAAAGGATATTCAGGCGATTCAAAAGTCACTGAAATCACACAGCACCGCCGTGGAATTAATTCCGGTTCTGTTGTCGAATTCCCCAAGCAAACAAGGTAAAATACTAATTTCATGGATGTGCCTAGTTTGTTTGCCAACAAAAAACCATAATATGTTTCCGTTTAATAATTAAGAAGAATATGAACCGAAATTGACGATTCTTTGAACAAATTAAGAGAAAAGGGATAAATCAATGAAAGAAGACAACGTATTATTTCATCTATTGGAGCATGCGTTTTATTCCCCGCTTACTTCAAGTTTTGATTTTAAAAGAAATTTGTTACTATACGTGGGCTAAATTTCACACAAAATTAATGTTAGTTATTCCCCGGTCTTCTTGTATCCAGTGCTCAGTCTCTCGCTTGCAAACAACTTTGCTTTTAGCTTGCTTGGGCTGCAATGGAGATACACAGAATTGGCTATGGAATTCACCAGTTGATCAAGGTAAATGGGAAAGGAGATAGTTATTGATTCTGGTGTGTGTCTACATGCAATCAGTTTGTAGTTTTCCAATTTTGGATTCTTGTGAATACTTTTTTCCCGCCTATATCTCTCTGTCATTCATATTGAATGATACATGAAACCCACAGTTCGTTTTGTTTTCGAGCTCAATTGAATACGTAACTTGCACCCTTTTTCTTTGGGTTTGTTGTTAGTGAACTTATAATAGACGGTTTTGCACTTAGCATGACAAAATATTGATTATTCCTAAAATTCCTTGAATCTTAGAGAGCCTCTTTTTTTAAATTTTGTTTTTGATATTTGAATCCATTTGCTTGTGGAAGTATTCCATAATGGCTTTGCTTGTGAACAATTCCAGTGTTACATTATCTCCCCTCGTCACATTTAATGAAAACCATAGGCTGCGTTCACGTGTTCTTGTTAGGAGTGTAGGTAGTGAGGATTCAGTAAAGGTGTCACCGGAATCATTTATGATCAATGGTTCTTCTTCTATTAAAATGAAGAACACTGATGTAGCTTATTGTGATGATGAAGGAAAAAAGAGTGGGCAAAATGTTCTTAAGGAGTTAAAACCTTTGTGGGATGATGGTTATGGGACTCAAACGGTGACGGATTATGCTGAAATTGCCTTGGATTTGATTAAAAGCGATGGAGGCCCGCCTAGGTGGTTTTGCCCCCTTGCTTGTGGCGTACCCATTAGAGATTCTCCTGTTCTTTTGTATTTACCTGGTAATTGGTGTTCCATTGCTACCAACAGTCCGGGTCTTTATCTAGATCTATCTGATCTTGTCTGTTTATGTGCTTCACCAGATTGCGGGTCAATTCTTGGGTCGTTCCTTTTAACTTCATATATCTTTTGATTATATCTTTTACATTTTTTTCAATATTGCACTCATCCTGCTCTTCCCTTTTTTGACAACAAACTTTTAAAGTACGACCTTTTCATGATGTAAAAATTTCACATTTATATATATATATATATGTATATTTAAAGTTTGATAGGTCTACTGTGCATGCTTATATTTATCCTTTTTCTTTGATGATCCTGGAGATATTTTGCTATGTCCTAATTGGGCATTTGGGTGTGATAATTTGTGTAGGAATGGATGGGACCGGAGCTGGCATTGTTGTACATGAGAAAGCACTTGGAAAGTGAGTTGCACTTGATCTGGAAAATCTTATATCATTTTGATGTGTAATTGAGTAAACCACAATAACTGTAACATATTATTTAAAATTATGTAACTCTATTTATTCACCAAACATCTATTATTGGACCTCATTTGATTGGCTAAATTTAATAAAAGAAGTGTTGAAATTTCTATGCATGGCTTGTCGAAGGAGTCCTCCAACTAGGATAGGTTTTTTCAGCGAGCAGAATAAACTGCTTGAAGTAACTTACTGTCATCTATTTCTAAACTTCTGTGACAGGATTTTTCATGTTCAATGCTTGCATATTCCTGTTGCGGATCGAACACCATTGGACGGTTATCATCTTGTCTTGCATATATATGTAAAAGTAGTCCATCTACTTGCTATCTCTAAAGTAGTTTCACAAACATCCTGATTTTCATAAAGGTTTGATTCAAATTGTGGAAGAAACTGTGATGATTGAGCATGCTTTCTTCCCAAAAAAACCAATTTATTTGCTTGGAGATTCTTTTGGAGGAAGCTTAGCACTTGCAGTCACTGCTCGTAATCCTACAATCGACTTAATACTCATACTAGCAAACCCAGGTCAACCTTTTTCCTTTTAATATCTAACTTCCCTCTCTTTATTTATGGGTAATTTCAATCTCACACATGTTTTTTTCTATCCAGTTAAATATGTTTACGAACTCTATGTATGTTAAATAGTAACTGCTACTATATCCTTTTCAGTAACTTCCTGTGAGAGGTCGCCAGCATGCCCTTTAATGTCGCTCATGAGGGCTCTGCCTGTGAGCCCCCTTCTAAGTAGGTTAATGTTCTAACCAAATGTTCAAATATGTACCTACAATGTTCTTCATTTGTTTTCTGATGATCAAATTTGATTCATACTTGGCTTCATTTTTCTTTCTTGACAAAGCATTTGTACTGCAGGGACCTTTTTCTGCATTGCATTATCTTTCTTTTATTTATTCCGACAGTTTGCTTTTAGGTGGTTTTTTAAAGATTGCAATGAATGAAATTGATGGTGCAAGTCATCTGATGTCTCTTTGGCAATTGCTTGGCCATCTTGCAGGTCTTTCTGTAAGAACCACCTCTAGTTTGGTCGAACTACTATTCAATATCAGTATTAATAATATAATATATTCATGTCCCTTTTTTTATCATCTATGTTGTCATTTTATAGTTACTCTTGATAGGTGATGGCCAGAATACTACCCAAAGACACTCTTACATGGAAGTTGAAGCTAGTTGAATCAGCTTCTGCTTATGTTAATTCCCGTCTCCATGCTATCACAACTCAAGTACTTGTTCTTGCTAGGTTTCTTTCTTCTCTCCCTAATGCACATCATACTTACATTCTTGTCACACGCAAGCACACACGGTTTAAGGGGCTATTTTTTTTAAAACAAAATGATTAAGTGATGAATGATTCAATGGTCTGAATAATTCAAAGGTTCTACATGAAATTAGTTCTGAATGTCATAGATTGTTTGACAGAGATTCTGAATGATACATATTTACTAGTTTAACCTTCATAATGATTTTTTGCAAAATAAGATATCATTGTTTAATAAGACAAAATGTAAAAAGGGGTATTACGGTAAAATATCGGGTGTTTAATAATCTAGGAGTAGTTAAGGATTCAACAATATTTTCTTTTCTCATTCAGCACTGTCTTCTCTTAGCGGCGGGAGTCAAACATACTGAATACTGAACATTTAAGCATTCAATGCTGAATCGTTCTGTTGGGCACCAATCGAACAACCCCTATGTATATTTGAATTCATATGCCCTTGTGGAATCTAAAATAATAAAATTCTAATATATTTGCATTTCAGTGGCAAGGATAATTTCATGCAAAGTAGAAATGAAGCCCAAAGGCTTTCAAGAGTACTGAAGCACTGCAATGTACGTGTGTTTGAGGAGAAAGGACACACAATTCTACTGGTATATGTAAATTGATTTCGGTATATTCAACAAATACTAAAGAGGTTATGATAAACGAGCTATTATAAAGCTCCTTTTTTGTTGATGCAGGAGGGTGGTGTTAATTTGTTGTCTACCATAAAAACTACTCAGATGTACCGCCGTTCTTCTAAGTATGATATAATCAAGGACTTCTTGCCCACTAGTATAACAGAGTTTAAAAATGTACCCATGGAAAATTGGTAATTTAACAAAGCTGACTATTGCCTTTTCATGTTTGCTAAAATGATACACACACAAACATACATACATATATATATATATATATATATGTGTGTGTGTGTGTGTGTGTGTGTGTGTGTGTGTCTGTGTGTGTGTGTGTAATTATATGAGTGTATGTATGTATGTCACAAAAAACAAGTGGCGAGATTGGTCTTTTACATTTAAATGTGTAAAATAATTATGTGGCAACTGGCGAGGAATGTTCCTCACCCTTCTCACACAAAGAAAAAGCCTTGTTACTTGATCCTCGTGTTCTTGAGTTTTGATTAGGAAGGAAAGGAAAGGATTTTGAAGGAAACAAATAAAAGTTGTGCTCTTGAGTTTCATTTAACGAAATAAATGAGAGGAAAGAGAATGATTTAAAGGGGGAGTACGTATAGGCTAATTTTATCATGAATTGTTTCCTCCCAAAAATTGAAAGGATTTGGAAGGAAGGGATTCCCTTCCCTTTTCTTTCCTTTCTTCTCCTTGTTGAACTCGAGAACACATGTGCGTATACTTCTTATTTATGCAGGTTAATATGATGCAATGCAGGTTGTACCGGCTTTATATAGGTACAGCAGTGTTCTCAACAATGGAGGATGGGAAGATAGTAAGAGGTCTTGCAGGGATTCCCGATGAAGGACCTGTATTAGTTGTTGGTAATCACATATTATGGGGATTTGATGCTTTTTCTGTTGTGTTAGAGTTTTTGAGAGAAAAGAAAATCACACTTCATGGTTTAGCCCACCCAGAAATCTATCAAATCCGTGTTGAAGACGAGTATATTATGATTCCGTATACAGATGTGGTAAAAATACTTGGTGCAATTCCAGTTTCTGCCAGAAACTTGTTCAGATTGTTATCAAGAAATTCGTTCGCTTTACTATACCCCGGTGGTGCACGCGAGTCTCTCCATCGTAAGGTATGTTATTTCTTCTCATTTTTTTATTTTCTTTTTAATTTTTGAATTACTTTCTATTGTGGTTAACAGGGTGAAGCTTTTAAGTTATTTTGGCCTGATAAACAAGAATTTGTAAGAATGGCAGTTAAGCTTGGGGCCACTATTATACCATTTGGAGCTGTTGGGGAAGATGACATGTCAGAGGTAACGACACACACACAGATATCTTTACATATTTAATGAACAGAACTTTATCTTTAAATCCAAACAAACTACTTTCTGACCTCATTATCGGTATAAATTTATTACATGTTAATGCTCATTAGATGAGGTCGTTATCTACTTTGTTGCTAGCTAATCATTGATTATAACGACATGAAGAGAATCCCTTTCCTCGATCAGATGGTGAATGAATATAATCGAGGAAGAACAAACGTGAGGTGAAATTTTGGCACTTCTTATGTTTGTTTCTTTTTTTGTTAGGATAACGTATAAGAAAAGAACCTAGTGATTCAACTTAATGAAAGGCCGCCAAACTACTTAAACTATTTTATAGGTCATCTAAGTGTGTACTCGGTTTCATTGGTCAAAAACATGTTCAAGGACAAAAAGTTTCTCACTTTCTTGACCTTTCGCTTGTTTTTCTTTCTTTACAAAATACAAAAAGAAACCAAGAATCTTTTTCTTTTTTCTTTTAAATTTGAACATCATGTTCATGATATAACATGTTTTGGGCCGGATTTGGTGTAAAAGAAACTGGATACATATTTGGATGAGATTAATGAAAAAAGTTGAGTAGCTAGGTTATCTCATTATACGTTATCCCTTTTTTACCTTTCCAACAAGCTTTGGTGGTATGCTTGCGGTTTTTAAATCTGTTCTTTAAGACATGCATTTTGGATATGAGGACTAATGGTCATTAATTTGGGTGATATTCTTTGATGCCAGGGAGGGGTTAGGAGGGGAGATTGCTAAGCAACAACTTCATATACCTATCTCTTTGCCCAAGCTACCGGGTCGACTCTACTTTATGTTTGGGAAACCCATAAGTACAAAAGGAAAAGAACATTTGATAGATGACAAAGAGTATTTGCAAGAGTTATACTTGCACATAAAATTTGATGTTGAAAATAATATGAATTATTTGTTAACAAAGCGAGAAGAGGATCCTTACAGAGGTATTATGGAGAGACTCACGTGGCTAACGAATTATGGTTCTTTAGATCAAATTCCTTCATTTGATCTGTGAGTTTAACTCAACAATGTGTTGTATGTTGCTATACATAACTTCGATTCACTTGAACAAGATTTTGGCATGTTTTGGTTTCATATGTTCATGGGAATTTTTGAATTTACAAGGATGTGAATGATAAGAAATCTAGAATTAAGAGTAGGGTTAGTGGCATATCTTACTATATTTATAAAAACAACATACCCTTTTTAAAATCAACAAGTGTCCATAGTAGTAGTTTCAAACTATTAGACCTATCCACTTCTCTATGTTTAAAGAAAAAGAGGCCACATCATAATAAATTTGATGCATTATGGTAGTCTTTTCCTTCTAAGTCATGCCCTCATATTCCTTTATTATTATTATTTTTTTGGCTTTTCTTTTCTTAATCCAACCATTAAGACTATAACACTTTTGATTATAGAATTATTATAAACTAATAAAAATTATATAATAACAAAAATTATAATCACACGAATAGTTAAAGACAAATAACCCATAATATACACACATGTGTGTATATAACAAGGATAAAATATAAACAGTCTTAAAATACATAACGGTATAAACATTGCATCTACACTAATTTTTGTCTCTCCATCCTCGGACTCTTTCTCCATCTTCGCCCACAAAACCTTGTATCTTCATATTTATCTACCACTATCTCCTTAAATCTCCATTGTCAACCACCTTTATTTCGTTATTTCAAAAAAATTGTGCATCAGATGTAGCATTTTCCCGATGCACTATTTTTTGCTACATCTAATTTTTTTCTTCTATAAAACATATTGATTTAAATAAAAATGGTATATTAAAGGCAAATCATATTTTACTATTGTCAAATGACGGTCTTTCAAGTTCTTTTCAGTAAATTTATACTAGATGTAGTGTTTCTATCATCGTGTATTTTATAACTGTTTCTATTGGATCCTTACCCTATATACATACATATATTTTGGTCTGTGAATGACATAATAAGAAAACAAATATTCAAACTATTCAACTTTTTGTCTTACACACTTTAACTACTTAGAATACGGATCTAGAGGATATATATGTTAGAAACATAATTGTGCTGCATATATTATTTTAGATCTTTTCATTTGGTCTTCAAATATATTAACATATTTTTTACAAGTTAAATGGCATATGCGTAAAAAAAATACTTTAAGTACCATATTAGAACATTAGAACAACTTGTATGTTATTATACAACTTTAACCCTTTTTTCTATTGTAAAATGGTATTCATTACTATAATTCTCCAACTTATGAAAATATTTTAATTGTTTTGGGTTCTTTTTAACATGGTAAACGATGAAAATTAGAGATAAAACATTTATTATTGCAACTATTTTAGCTAATAGTTTATATTGAAATCTAGAAAAAAACTGACTATGTAATATATATTGAACTTTTTTATTATATATTTAGCTATTTAAATTTATGGACTCATGATATTTATGAATTATTTAAATTTCATATTTTGATAACATTTTTCTAAAAGATTTTTACGTTTAAATGTCTCACATAGTAAAATATTAATATTATTTAACATAA